>UELX01004874.1:0-15905 GCA_900480035.1 Eupelmus urozonus | reverse complement strand
TTAAAACTAACCTATGAGTGTGAAGCACAAGGTGCTTATAATATTCATTATTTTTAAAACTATCTGGATATTCTTATAACTAAAAACACATATCAGAATATTTCTTGAAATAGATTGTTATAAAAGAAGGATCTGTGAATGAATTAAATACTTTAGTAAACATATAACTTTGGATGCATGTTGTGTAAAAAATAAGATAATCAAACGCTAAACTTAACCAAGCATAATCCCTGGTTGAAAATTGACCAGATTCTGGGCAGAATTTCTGGTCAACAAATGTTAAAATGAGACTTGGCTAAAAATTCTGAAAATGCTTTGAACAGGATTTCTAGATAAGTGATATTTTAACGTTTGTTAACCAGAAATTCTGCCCAAAATCTGGTCAATTTTCTACAAGGAATGTTAAAGAAATATTAATTCGATTATTTTGACGAAATATGTAAAAAATTATCCTCGTAGAAATTTACCCATTTAAAATGGTTAAAGGTTAAGAAATAGCATTGAATCCATTTCTCATAGAGATTAAGAGATTAACTAGCCATTAAATCGAATCATTTCTACTAGGGCACATTATTAGTTGTAAATAATGCATATTTTTGAACTAGTTAATAAATAGTTAGCAAAATGTACACAAAGGGATTATGGTATATATGTATAGCACTCTAACCCTAAAATTACGATTTTAAAATGACTTTGGTTTTCGCAGAGTAAAATATAGTTTGATATTTAATATTAGATGCTTAGAAAATAGAGAGTCATACTAGTAAAATTTTTATAAAAATATTCAATTTAAAAGAGATTTTGATTTAATGAATTCGATTAATAAGAATCAAATTATGGACGTTTAATTGCTCTATTTAAATGCTTAAATAAAAAGGAAAAAAAATATTTACTAATGGTTTCATAAGTGTTATTACTTTTTATTAAAAACATCAAGCAAATACTACAAACTAGTACTATTTACGATTCTTAGTTTTTTTATCCTAAATAACATACAATTATTAATCTAGTTATTAAAATAAGCTTTTATAAGCATATTCACAAAAAAACCACTGCAACATTAGAATTCAGTCGACGTACACAGGCCACAGATGCCACTTCAAAGCTGAGAAAGAGACTTCTGCGACTCGTTCGCAGTGCAATACAATAACGCAGGCACGCAAGAGAGTAAGAGAACGTAGGGCGCGCGCACGAGCTTGGCTCAACAAGTGTTTTAGCGGGAAGCATTATTTTCTGAGCAGTGCAGCGAGGGTGTCGAGGCTTTGCGCGCGCGCGCGCACGCGTCAGAATCGCTCCCTCTTGATGCCCGCGTATCTCCCTCCTGCACTTCGACGGAGGGAGAGCACCGCGGAGGCGGAGACGACGCCTCCTCGCGGGTCTCCCCTCTTTGCGGGGGTAGGTTCGTTGGAGCGCGCGTGGTTTTAAAATTGTGGCTATGGTGGATGATTGTTTTTTTTTTATTGGCGATGTTAATTTTGTGTTTGTTATTTTTCAGGATGGTATAATATTTGGCAGATAAAAAAATTATTAATGTTTCATGCCTATAACATTTTTAAAAGAATATTAAAAATTAAATTATCATTAAATATTACTTAATATTTGAAATGAACTCATTTAATTTTAATATGCTGACATGGATTTCTTTTTTAATATGTTGCTTTTTTATAAATAATTAGTTTTTTTAAATATCATTGTCTTTTAAAAATTTTGTAAATTTTTGTATTATAAGTATAAATTATAAATTTTGAATGTAATTACTATTATAAATATATATTAATATGTAACGAAAGTAGATAATCAAAATTCGCATATTTCCTAGCCATAAAAAAAAATATTAAATTAATTGAAGAGAGCTTAAAAAATCTACTGCTAAAGTTCAGACAAATAAAAACTGAAAAATTAATTTTTTTTACAAAATTTAAAATATACCAAAATAAAAAATCTAAACGTTACACCAACATACTACCAATATTTTATTACCTAAAAATTCTTTTAACATATGCAAATTTAATGAGTTTATTGATTCAAAAAACAAACATATTTTAAAAAATAACCCAAAAAATAATAACTTTCATTCAACAACAAATCATCCATCTCTCAAACCACCCTCCAAGCTCTCCCACCAATCCTCCCCAATGAAATGATTAACCTCTCCAGCCCAATTCCTCTCTCTCTCTCTCTCTCTCTCTCTCTACCATCCATCCATCCTCCTCTTCCCGCTCAGCATACACACATATATACCCTCTCGCCGGCGAGCTCGGCAGGCCGCTCGCTGCGAGTGTGGTGGGTGGGTGCGCGCGCCCGAGTCACGTGGTGGCCCCTTACGCCGTGTGCGTGTGCCGGAGGCCCCGCCCCCGCGAGCCCGTGGCGCGCGGCTCGCCGCGGCCGCGTCATTCATGGCCGAGCCAAAGCCCGCGCCGCCGCTCTTTCTCTCTCTCGCGCGCAGCCGCGTGTCGCTTTGCGCCGCAGCCTCTTCCGTCATGTGCGCCTCGCAGTTCTACCTCCGCGCGCCCGCGCGCCTCCTCCGACCGGCGCGCATTTGTTTACCTCTGCTGCTGCCTCTGCTGCCTCGATTAGACGGATAGAGATGTGACGGATAGTCGACGAGGTGAGGATCGATCGGAAGATCGATTGAGCCGCCGCGCGCGAGCTCCGCGAAGTATACGTATCACAGTGTTTTCCGCGTGATTTTAACGCTCAAGATCGTCGCATCGATGCGGCTCTCGAGGCTGATTGACGCCGGAAGGACGTTCTTCTCGGTATCGAGCCAGTGTCATGCCTTCGACTTCAAAACGTAAACGACAGCAGTGTCCATAGTGCGTGCGTTTAATAATCAGTGTCTTAAATAGTGCAACGAGCGCCGAACCCTAACACCACCAGTGTGTAAACACCAGCCCAGCTACCTCATCGGCCAATAATCGATCGAAAAATCTCAGGACCCAGCCGCAAGCATAGCAGCAGTGCTGGAGGGCTGGCTGATGCACCGGGGCGCCGGTGGCGGCGGCGGCGGCAGCTCCGGGGCCAGCAACGCCGCCACCGCCGCCGGCGCGCGCGCCGCCCTCGAGCTCGAGCATCACCATCACCATCACCACCAGGCCGGCTCGGCGGCCGGGCCACCGCCGCCCGCGGCCGCCGCTTTTCACTGGGGTGCCATGCTGGGGGCGGCTGGTATGATGCAGCCGCCGGCCGCGGATTATGGACCGACGCCGGCGCACCACGCGAGCGCAGCAGCCGCCGCGGCGGCGGCAGCGGCGGCCGGGGGGCATCCAGCCATGCCCATGGATCTGCATGTGTCGCAGGCTTTTCCTTACTACAGGTGGGTGCTTTGTGTGTGCTGTTGTTGGTGGTGGGTTTGGGTTTTGTGAGATGAGGTTACGGAGTTGATGTGATCGGCGTTGATGATGGAATTAGGTTGAATTGAGATTTGGAGTAGGTAAGGCTGGTGTGACAGGAGTATGTTTGGGTTATGATGTGCTGACATACTTTCTGGGCCTAAGTGGAGTTCTTAATCATAATTAAAATCGTTTCTAGTCTTATGAAGAGTTACTTTGAGAATGTCTTACGGAATGTTTCAGTTTATTATAACACGTTACTCATCTGGAACATTGTAACTCATTAGTCACATAATACATGCAGTAATCTATTATAATAATTTTTTAAAATTGAATTAGAGCTTAAACGTAAATTAAATCTAATTAGTGTTTAAAAATTTACTATTTTAGTGAACTGATACGACTGTGTTTTGAGTTAATTTTCGAGATATTTCAGCTAAATGAAATCGAAAATATTCCGTTAAAACAATGTTAATATCCGTATGAATGAGGTATCTTATTGCTTCTAAATTTTTATTATCATCTTAGATATAATTTTCTCAGCTCCTCATTTTATGCAGTTCTCTAATAAACAGTTGTTGAGTCAATCCTGTCCAATAAAAAAACTATCAATTACTTGTTGTTCTGATGATCGGTATCCTCGTCTTCAGCACATCAGTGTCTAATTTATTAATGAAAACATAAGTAGTTCTGATAGATACAGTAATTCATGCACTTACGTTACTTAATTCAATAATGTATTTCAATAATCATTTTCAAGATGAAAAAACTGCAGTTTTTATAATCTAATGCTATCAAGTGCAGTAGTTAGATTAGCAATCATAACTCTAAGTAAATCGAGTATAATTTATTTTAATGGTCTAATTGTATAAACATGTCTGTTTGAAACTCTACTTTTATCGTTAATTATTCAATTAACGATAAAAGCTATAGACATCGCTCAAATAGTAAATTTATTAATAATCCATAAATTAAATGTATCTTTTAATGAAAATTATTTTTAAGATTAAGTTAATTTTGAAGCTTCTACGTGCTCGTAGCCTAGTAAACAAAGCTAAAATAAAACTTATTATTTGTTGAATAATAAAAATAAGTCCATATGGACAAACGCATCACTGAACTTGTCTATATAGGATAGAAACATCTCGACCATTAGCATGACGGTTTCATTGAATAAATCGTACTTGTTACTCTATATTTAGATCGCGACGCTCTAATGCGTACTTCTTTGCCTATCGTCCACTTGTTTGTGACTATATTTCGTCGCCTCTGTCCTTTGCTTTTGTCTCGAATAATAAACCATTAGTATGGAAATAATATTTATTTACAAATTATAAAGAAACCCTAGAAAGAATAGTTTTTGTTTTGAAAAAATAAAAGAATATCCTTCATGTCAATGCTTTTATTTGACTTAACAGAACAACCTCTCTTTCTCACATACAATTAAGTAACTCGCATTGCGCTACCAAAAACATTTAAAAACTCCCAATCAAGAAACCGTTTCTCTATCCCACAAAAGACCCATCACAATCCGTCTCAAAACCCATGAAAAGTCGATCAAACCTTCTCCCTTCCTCACCTTTCCCAACTGCCCCATACACAATCCTTTAACATCTCTCTTTCGCATCCTAGCCACATCTCCCCGGGCACATCGCGAAGAGATAACGAGCTCGGATAACAGCCATACACTGTACACAAACTGGCCCGCGCGCGGACTGCTTGACGGATCAGCTGTTCGCGCGCTCAGCTCGAGGAGGAGAGGGTCGAGCAGCGCGAGGCAAGAAACACATTATAATTCCTAGCTCGTCCAGGTTATTAGCATTCCGCTATCAATTATCCAGCAGTCGTCCCTTTCTTTCGCCGCGCGTCCGACTCTTCCTCTCCGATCTATTATCTCGCGTCTGCGATCTACGGAGCGTGCGCCGTCGGATGCGAATTCGACACTGCGCACCGCCGAGCGGTATGGCTTTGCGCGCCTCTCGAATTACCTGATAAAGAGAGAGCAGTTGGTAAACAGAGAGGATGGGTTTGAGAGGTTACTTTTGAGCGTATCGAATTTATAGGGATTTTTATCGTTTTTTAAGCGATTTTAATTTGAATTTACATCGAGGGTAAATGTTTGATTAGCGATTAAAGACATTTGGTTTTGAAAGTTTTTGAGTGACAACCGGATCTAGAGATTGATACATGGAACGTTTCTCTGCAAACTTCGTGTTTAGTCGGTGTATCGATTATTTTCGTGTTAAGTATGAACAATACGAAATTTAACAAGCACAATCGTTTGTAGAATGAAAATAGAAAGTGAAATAGAAAGAGAACAAGAAAAAGGGAAGGGCTCATAAGATTAATGTCTAAGTGGATTTATATTGTCAGTGCCAATTAGTGTCGAACAAGAAAACTGGATATGCCTTATGAATATTGTAGAGTCTAGGAGTAAAATATTACGAGGATTTCTACAGCTCCGCGACATATTAACTTTAGCGATTGCTATGTGTGCATAAACTCTGTTGATTGTTCAATGATTAATGGCGTAGAAAGTAAGTAACGATTTAAATCACTCGCCGATTTTAATAAACGTTGCTAAGATTAGTTGGCTTTCAATTTTAAAAAATTCATTAAATTTTTGTATCAAAATATAGAAAAAGTAATTGACTTAATTTAAATACTAGTGCAATCCTTTATCAAAATCTAAAAAGCTTGTTATAACTCCCCATTTATTTTACGCGTATACACAAACCATTACTGTCAATATCCCGCACTCCTAAAATTCCCAATCACTTCTGCCAAAGGTCATCGCCTCTCCTCACCCAAATTCACTCCTCTCTCAGCAATCCCAAAAAAAAAATCCATCCGCCCCAAACACACAACACTCTTACGTAACCATCAACTCCAAACATTATATTTCTCGGCAGCTTCCTCGTCCAGTGCGGCTGACCTAATGCGATGCTGCGCGCGGAGGCAGGCCGATGGCCGCGGGCCACACCGGAACCAAATGTTATGCGATTTATTCGCCGGCCGAGAGAGCCGCTGGATGAAGACGGCACGCGATGCCTCGCTCGGCTTTAAATTCGGCCCGCGAGTCGAGGGAGAAAGAGAGGAGAGCGACAATGCCTGGCGTGAAATCTCGTTTGCATGCGGAATAATACGTTTTACTTGTTGGTCTTGATGAGGGATATTAGGCGCGAGTTTTCGGCTACAATTGAGTCTTTACAAACTGCAATTACGCTGGCGAGTGAAAAATGGGCCTCTTGCGAAATTGTTGCTAGTCATGAAATATTTATGAAAGTGACTGCGTCTTGGGTTTGAGGTGAGTTTTTTGGATAGTTGTTTTGATAAATTTAATAGAGATGTTTTTGTTATGTGAAATCGTGGTTTTATTTATCCGAGGTGATATTGAGAGCATTTTTCGAATCAGGTGACGTTTTTTCAATCAGAAAATTTTGATATATTTTCAATGGACTGAAGATGTGAGTTTTCTATAATCTAAAGACGATAGTTACGCTTGTCTGGCACGTGTGCTCTTTTTCTACTTAATAAAAATATCATGTTATGATCTGATCATACATAAGGAATTGATTTAAAAAAGACATATTGAACATCAAATCATAACAGCATAGTTATAATCCACTACTATTCAGTGAAAACTTTACATACAAGGCGCGTGGCTAGCGTCATAATCTTCCAACATCTTTCCTTTTTTATCATCTTCTTTACATCAGATCTCAGATTACTTTTACTTTGTTATATTACAGTTATCATAGTTTCACGTAAATTCAAAAATCTTTTCATAGATAATTTGTCATACTCAATCCTTTTGGAATCCTCAAAGCACAGAACTCGGTGATCAAAGTTTCAAAATAAAAAATTTCATCTATAAAGTACGAATACAACAGAAACAAAGCGATCCCATGGATCCCTTGCACCCTGTGCACATGCCCGCAGAGCCAGAAGAGAAAAAAAAGAGGCAAACGGCGAGTCGAGTCGCTCGCGTCGAGTGTTATTGAATGATGGGCCAGCCAACTACTAATAGGGCCGGACGCGCGCGCACAGAGACGGATTCAAGCGCGCGGGACCGCATAAGAAGCGAAAGCGAGCGCAGCCAAGGCTGCGTGCACATGCCCTCTTGCATTCGCGTTACTCTTTTTCTTTTTTCATCATCGGCGATCGATCGTTTGATTTTTTGTTATTGGCTGAAGGAGGGAGAGAGAAAAAGAGAGAGAGAGAGTCAGAGAGAGAGAGAGAGAGAGCGGGAGAGAGAGACGTGGAGAGGCAAACTTTGAGAAGATGCGTGAGTGTTTTGAAAGACTTTTTGTCTTTTTTGAAAAAAATTTTGTCTTATTTGCACTCATCGATTAAATTATTTAAACAATATATTTCTTTGTTAGTATATTTATGATATCTATTTCACCTGTCTTCTCTTTTATTTCAGAAAAATTAATGAACATCTCGTTATAGTTAATAACGTCAAGAAAAATGACAGATTTATTATGATTATATACTTTTTAGATTTTTTAACTTATTTATTTTTTAACTTATTTTTTTTTACTTAAGATTATCCAAGAATCTATTAGAAATTGTCACTATACGTTAATATATTCGATATATTTTGATTTTCCTATAAACAGTCTATAATATTGTTGTTATTATTACGAACTTTTTCAATTTATTTTCTATTGTAATTAAATTTTACTGCAGATAGAATTTTATTTAATTTTCTATTATAATTTTGTAATGCATTTTATGTTAGTAGTTTTTCTTATTATTTTTCTATTATTAATAAAATTTTTATTTGGGTGTTTCATTATGTGGAAGCAAACTGAAAGATTGTCCCTTTGTTTTTTGATGTATTTTTTTTAATTATAAATATTTACAAAGTCTTAGTACTTTTAGAATTTTCATTTTCTTTTATACTTTTTATTAATCACTATATCTTTTTAAAAAAGCAGTAAATTAAAAAAATTTTCCTTAATGACATCTTCTGAATTCACAGTAATATTAAAAACTTTCTAACCCATCCACTACTGTGATAGCATGTATAAGATTATAGATATTTTCTAGGCGATTTTGAGAAAATGATTTAACCTGTATACGTTTTCAAAAAGAAAAGTCCACTTAAAGTTGAACTGACTTTTTTCGTGTACCGGACAATGTCTTTCAATGTATATTATTTAAAAAGATTATTTTAATATTTTACTTAAGTATTTGTAAAATCAAACTTCAAACATAAAGTCTCAAAAATTTTAAGAAATAACAATAATTTAATGACCAGATAATAGACTATAGGGTAGAAAATTGCCATTTCATGGTCACAAATAATGAAATTACGTATATTCGATTATAAAAGTCATGGGATCAAAATTAAGACTTCTTCTTTGATGAAAAATAGCGAAAAATTATTAATTTTATTAAAATATATAAAATTCTTACTTGAAAACAATACTGCTAAAATATTACAGAAAACAATTTACACATCGCTACAAAAAACCGCATTCTTAATCGCACCGCAAATTAAAGTACTTTCCTAAGCTTTTTCCGCGCCTCAGAACAATCCTCTCCCCCAAAAAAATCCTTACTTCCAATAAAACATTGCTCCGACGAGGATACAGGGACGCTAATAAGCCTTATTTACGTGGCCTCGTTGCGGTACGGATTAGCAAAGAAAAGGACGGATCCAACTTTTTCGCTCACCGCGATCGGCGAGTCCCGCGATCAACTAGAAAAACGTAGACCAACACACGAGAGCCTCGCCGGCTGCTGCTGTTGCCAGCAGATATAGCTCTTCGGCCGTTCGATAAATAACGCGTCGGCGTTTTTATCGCTGGCCAACGCAGGAACGGTAGCTCAGGAGAGTCTGGCTCTTCTGTCCCGGGCTCTGAGAGGGCATTAGCCACGCTCGTATCGATACGCCTGGAAGGAAGAATCGGCGTTGAACGGTAGGGTTTGGAACCTACGGGCTTGATGTGGCTCCTGTATTAAAATATTTTGAGAGAGAAATTTCACGTGTTTGATGTGTTTTGCAGATTGAATTTGTGGTTGATAATGGATTTTTGTAATGAATGGTGATATTTATGTGTTATTTATTGATATATGATTTTAGATTTTGGGTTTCATTTTACTGGTAAGTTAGGATGAGATACTTGTAATATTAAAATATTTGCTATATCTTGGTTCTTATTTGAGATCTTGTCACGTTAGCATCGTTGTTCCCACTACTATTTCCTGCACCTGTAGTAATTTGGTTGTATAGTGGAATTCTGAACAGTTTAGTTGTTGGCTTAATGAGCTGTGCACTTGAATTGAAAATTCTTTCTCAATGTATATCTATATTCATCGTGCTTAGAGTACAACCAAGTTAAATAAGAAAACTTAATTTTTCTTAAAGTTTTACCTTAATCATCATAGCCAATGATTAATTAACCGAGATAATTTTATAATTAAAAATACACTAGACCCTCACAAGAATTCCCCGATTACTAATTAAAATTTTATTACCAGATCTACAGATTACCGGCCGTCCCTCTTCCAAGCATCTAATGACAAAAATGAGACATCATTATTGGCTCACAATTCAGTTCGCTCACATGTTTAAATTCGCGCAAAGCCCATGATTCCCAACATTATATTAGACCTCGACGCATAACAAGAACCATCATCATTCCGCGCCCAGCAGATAATTACCATTCAATCGCCCTCCCCTCTACTTTTTTGCCAAACTGCACCTACCCACACAGCCGAGCAATCTCTTCTGTATCTACGAAATTTAGCCCAGAACATAAGCCGTCGGCTCGCATCGCCTCCTTCTTGCTGCACTCCTCCCACTCTTCCTGCTTCCTTTGCGCTTCCACGGTTGAGAGCGGGCGACTTTGTTTTTTGTATAATCCGCGCTGCAGATCCACGGCCGGACTGCAATCAGAATTGATTATAGCCTGCCGAAACTCCAGCGCGCGGGCCTCGTGTATATTATACAACTCGCCCCGAGGGCCCGGCCTCGCGCTTTCCTTCTTTTTTTCGAAGACGATGCTCGCGAATTAGCCGCGGCGTGGTTAGGTGACTGCGCGCCGCGATGGGTGTTTTTTATTAGCGCCTAATATGTATGCTAATTGCGAGAATGGGTAATTGGGTGCGAGTGCGAGCTGGATGAGAGTCGCGGACTGATGTTTTTATTAGGGGATTCATTGAATTAGTAGGACAGTCGTTGGGGTTTTTGATTCTGTGCGATTGAAAATTTTGTTGAGGAAAGAGGTTGGGTTTTAAGATGTTTGAACAAAATGTTTTATCATATTTTTTTCGATTTTTTCATGCTTTTTTGATTAGATTAATTGAAACAAATTTTCTTTGCTACATTTTTCTAGCCATTTACTAACCGTTATATCAAAATAAATACTTCCCTGGCAAAAACGTTCTCTATTTTTTGGCCATAGGATGGCCAATTGTGAAGAATTAGACATCCACTAGCCTAGTTTTAGACTCTTGGCCAATTTTATTGGTGAAAATTCTACCAGGGTTACAGAAAATATATTATAAAGCGTTCTAACGGTGGCCCAAAAATAGGCAAATTTCTATCACGTTTATGTTTTTCTATATTTATAAAAGATTAGACGTATTATACTTACCTAAAAGAATTCGCAGAAAGGCTTGAGGTAAACTCTGTAGTTGTCCCCTGCGTAAAGAATAGAGGGCCTTTAGACCGAAAATTAAGATATAACTAGCATTTAACTAATTACTTCAATTGTTACTATTATTAGTTATTGGGAACTATTTAGTTTTCTATTCATGTATCGCCTGACTGCAGCTTTGTTACTACGTAGTGTATTATATTCGTATTTAGCCTGATTATATTTGCTTAAAATATCCACTAAGAACGGAAATAATTATGTACTTATAAGAACACTGAAAAATTGAATCATTTTCGTGAATATACCCATTCTTCTCTTTGTAGGTGAAAATAATTCAATATTTTAGTAAATCAAAATATGTTAAAACCTCATTTTGACATTAAGTTCAGATGAAAACGAGAAGCTTCCTCGCGATTGGCATCGCATTGTGATCCTCTCTCTCTCCATCTTCCATCGGTACTTGCTCCTTCATCTTCCACACTTTTTCTTTTCTCCTTCACCCTCGTTTACAAATTCATGCTGTACTTTTTTCTTAATTTATGTGCATTATTTAAATCTTATCTCCGCCGCTTATTATAAAAAGATTTTTACCAGCCCCAAGACCCCCGCTTTACACGACATAACCTGTATTAAACCCAAATTAATTACAAATCATACTAAACGGTAAACGCATTTTTTATCATCCAAAACGATCAAACCCCAAAACCAATTCGTTCCCATTACAATACATCACTTCACTTGTCCACAAAAGAAATAAAGTACCGCTTCCGCTGCATCCACCTTTCAGAGCCCAACTATGCAATCCCGATCCTTTTTACATTTCCACAAGCACCCGGTTTTTTCTGCCCTCTCGCCTCCCCGGACGAAAGAAAGCACGCGCCCGCATAGCTCGCTTCGGCGACCGCTTTTTTTACACGCCTGGCCCGAAAACGCGCACGTGCCAGCATACAAGCAGGGACGAGCCCCCGAGCAAAAAGCCAATTCACCGGGCCTTTCGGGCCCATCGCGCGCGCGCGCGCGCGCCGATCGATGTAGCTATGCGCGTGTAACTACGCGATCTTCTTCTTTTTGTCGCAGCGACGCGTGCGCTTACAAGAAAGCTCGGCTCGTTGTGCGCTCGCGCGCCGTTAAACGTTCCGTAAATCATCGCTTCTTGCGGCGTGGGGAAGGGGGCAAGACTCTCAAAGACGGAGAAATCTGTCGCTTTGATGAACGCACTGTGACGCGACGCGACTTACTGGAACTTTTCAAAGAGGTGTGGCGCGATTTTTGCAAGAGGAGAACGATCGCCGAAGAATGCGATCGGTTATCTTTCGGGGAGGCTTGTTTTATCTGCGGGCCGGGCTAAGCGCGCGCTTGTTAGCGATGGCTTTTTATGCGCGTTCGCGCATATTTATCGGCTGCATAATTTTTGGCGAGAGGGCTTTTAAAGTGCGCCGGGTCCGGCTTTCCGAGAAGCTGGGTGATTTTTGCTCGCTACATCGGATTGGTAGGTGATCGGTGGGTTGAGTTGGAAATTGATATTGGTTAACTTGTGCGTAAGTTTGGAAGCGGTATTGCAGAAGGATCTTGTTGGTAAATAAATTTTTCTATGATTAGTTTTTTCACTTGAAATATGTATATAAATGGTCAATTGTTGGATGATCTACACGGATAGGACAAAAGTACCACCTACCTACGCAAAAATTTCAATTAACCTTCAGAAAAAGCTAACTCATAACCAAAAACCGCACGATCCACCAAGCTCACCACAAAACTACGCTAATATGCCAACAACACCGCTCACATAATCCCCCATTACTCCCCAACCACCCGTGCACTCTCATCCCACGTACGCAAATACATCTCAGATCGAAGCTCTCCCCCCCTCAAAGAATGCCCGAGCATTAGCGTACATCGCGGCTAAGCGATCAGCCGTGTATTATTACCGCGAGCGCGCTGCAATTTATTATCCGGCGCGATAATCTAGCTTCCTCGCTTCGGTATAATCGGCCCCGGCTCGAGCGCGCGGCGTAATGACGGAGAGAGAGAGAGAGCGAGGGACCCGATATGGGAGGTCTTGAACTCTGATCCACCCGCGCGTGCGTGCCGGCGATCAGTCATGCGCGCGCGCGGCTTGGCTTAGGGACCTGTAAGCGATTTTCGATCGGCCGATCGGTTATACACGCGCGAGGTAACTCGTTGAGCTGAGCTCGGCAGCCGAATGCGCGCGCGGGGTGTATAGGTGAGCGCTGGGTGGTCAGATGCTTCTGACCTTTGGGATGTGATGAGAGAGGAAGTGAGTTTGTTAGGGAGAGGAGGGTTTTGGTGCTGGATTGTTTTGGGGTGGATGAGGGTTTTTCGTTCAAGTGTAATTTGATGTAGAAGCACCTGCTAACTTACCACCTGGTAACTTTATGCGATTTGTGTAGGAGTTATTTTAATACGAATCTTGATACATTCTTGGTATGGTACGGTTTCTATTTCATAATCGGGCGGCCGTTAGTTACCTCGGCCAGTAAATGTCTTCATCTTTAATTAAATGAAAATACTAGCTACTGCCTTACGCAAATCCATGACTTGCACTCTCGTAGATATAGTGTTCTAAAATTAGTTCCAGAGAAATAAAAACCCGTGACTTTTAGCATTTAGCGCCTCAACAAATTTTCTAAAGCGTTATTCTTATTCATCAGCAATAAATTATTTTTAACATACAAAAAACATGCTAAATCAAAACATTCAGCCATTGCATTACTCTCTGCAATACAGATATTATTTCATTCCGCGAGCTCGCTTAATTTTTATCCTTAATTCAACCTAATTGTTAGCCAACGCTTTCTTGCCGGCCGACACGCGCGTACGTGACATCGTCTCGCATTCTCCAACAAAGAGCGCAAGAAAGCAGCCTCTAACGAAACGGCCGATAGCAATAGTCGCTCTTAACCCACCTATATTCTCTCCTCTTTTTACCAAAAATACCCCCCTCCATACACACGCGGCCCGCGTTACACTTTTACGAAAGCGGCTCAGCACACGTCTACCTACAGCACATTACATTACTCGGCTTGTTTGTGAAATAGCCAGTACATAAATAAGAGAGCTCGCGCGCGCTGTATTATAACTCTACGAATGGGGCTGCTTTTTCCTCATAACGCGCGCATATAACTCGTTTGGCCGCGGCTCGCGCAGCCTCGATTTCGCTACGACTATGAACTCGTGAAAAAATAGATAAATCTTTGAGGCGCGGAGGGAGGGGGGGGGGGCGTTCATAAAACAGGCTTTAGTATTCCAGATGTTGAATAAAATAAAGGTTTAAATTTATGGGCCGAGTTGCTCGTTACGAGGCACTTATCTCGCTCGCGTCTCGTTTACATATGCGCGCGCGCCATCTTTGCAATTTGTCCACAATTACAAATTTTATGCCTCGTTGTGTTTATAACGCCGAGGCATACAGCGCTCGGGAGGCGGAGGAGCTAATCAGAGATCTTATCGGATAATGTCTAACTCGCGATACGCTGCCGAGTTTCAGGCTGCTTTGAATTTTAGATCAAGGATATTTTTGTAGTTTTCCACTGCTGAGATCGCGTATATGGATCGTTTCGGAAATAAAATTGTTATGAACTCCGAGCTTGGTTATTAGTATAGTAACTTACTTATAACGCATAGTTGCTTAGCTTATACTCACGTTTGTAATCGCAGCAAGAAAAGTAGAAGTTCAATTTCCCACGCGTAAAAACATCATACACAAAGAAGCATGTCCGATTCACGCGTGCGGCTTTCACAATTCCTAAAATCGAACGGCCAAACAACGCTTCCGAGACAAAAAATCTCTGCCGCTTGTTTACAATAATCCAAAGAGCGCGCGAGGCGAAATTTCATAACGACTCGCACTGCTCGTGAAACAGAGCGCGACAAATCGGCCGGCTCGTTCGTCTGAAAAGCGTCGAAAGAAAGAGCCTTAGTAAAAAGTCCGATCGACAAAAAGAGAGGCCATTCCAGAGAGTGTACCACCTAGCGCGCTGCCTTAACGCTCTCGAGAGCGGGTTGCAAACTTAATGAGAAGACTCGCCGAATACTCGCACTTGGCGCGGAAAAGAAGGGCGAGAGAGAGAGAGAGAGAGCAAAAAAAATGTTCCTTACAGCTCCTGCGCGCTTTCCCTAGCTCGCTCTTTCTACTCCCCCCTGAAAGTCTTCGGAGCGTAGCTTAGCATACTTTATTTGATTTTTTGTATTGGATAATAGTCTCAGGTAATAGGGTACACGCGCGCCCGCTGGGGTGGAGCGGCTGCGGAGTTTTTCGCACCCTCCGCGACTGCATTAACGAATTTACATTTTTTAAATGGGAGGGTTGCTTTCGCCGAGCGAGAGAGAGAGAGAGAGCCCGAGGGTGATAACTTGCGAGCCATTTGTTCCGCGGAGAAATGAAACCGCGTGCTTCTCTCTATCTTAATAAAGAATCACGAGGCCGCGGAAAGCTTTTCTTGAAGGCGACTTTTTGGCTGTCGGGTACAACAAGGGGGAAGAGGGCAACAATTAATACCGATTGTTCGGGAGAGAAAGACGAGAGAGAGAGAGAGAGAGAGCCTGTTAATTTGCAAAGGCGATTAACGCCCTGGTCTCGTGGCGCTTGTGAGAGCATTTGTCAGGATCAGGAGGTGAGAGGGTGAGTGCCTTTGCGCGCTCTCTGAGAAATCATTGTCCTGATGCTGTAGGAATTGGTGTAATTAAAAGTGTTGTTTGATTGATAGATGAGGTTGAGGAAATTTTATTTTTTGAGATTATTTTACAATGAAGGAATTTTTTTATATATACTCTGGAGAAAACTAATGGGCATGAAAGTAAATTTGACTTTCTAACAAAAAATTAGAAACCACGTAATTGTAGAATCATCTTTTTTTTAACGTACCTATTGAAAATTATATTTTTAATATATATACGTTATATATACTTTAATATATATACGTAATATATATATACG
>UELX01004873.1:0-15911 GCA_900480035.1 Eupelmus urozonus | reverse complement strand
CCCGAGCCGAAGGCAATTTACATGTGCTATGGACTCGCCAATTCTTTACCTCCCTAGATGCGTAATATACTATTAATAACTATTATCCCATAAACAATGATTAAACCTAAAGGTTGTTCGATTAGAGGTGAGTAACAATTATTAAAAAGTGGTCAGTAACAAGACCAAGGGAAAACCAACAACTTCTAAGTTTACGATTCATTTGTTAAATAATAATTATGAAAAATGAAATAAAACACCTATTGCCTTAAAAAAATAAAAAAATTTTCTAAAGAATAAATCAAAGTTCCGTCTGTAATAAAATAATTCTGATTGATGCTGCTCAGAATTTTTCAAAAATTTGGCAAACTAGCTGGCACAAAGGACCGAAGGTGCACCGGAACAGACAGCCTCCGAATCAAGAGCAGAGAGATAGGGTTGAAAAGTGACAAGGAGAGACAAAGTGAGGCGGAAGAGAGAGGGGAGAGAGAGAGAGAGAAAGAGAGAGGCAACAACGAACCACGACTAGCCGGAAATTACATTTCGCCGCGGTATAGTAATAACGTGGTTGAGTCTAGAGCGCGAACGGGATGGCATCGCTCATCACCAACCCTTTGCGCATACATACGAGCCTCTACATTTACCTCGACTAACACGCGACATACACATTCCGAAGAACGAAAGAGACAGAGAGAGAAAGGGGAGGGGGAGAGATAGCAAATGTTAGAGAGAGATAAAGATTTATTTGTATACTCGTGGTAAAGAGAGACGTAATAAGGTAGCCTCTAATTTGTGCATTATGCACACAAGCAAATAAAAGTGGTCATTTGAGGACATGGGGTTATGATGATGGTGGAATTTGTCGCGAATAAATAACAGCGGATGTTTATGTAGCAGAGATCAAATGCAAGCTTGATCCGGTGAATATTTATTCGGTACGTTCTGTGAGGTAAAAGTTGCAGCTATTTTATTTAGGTACGCTTAGTTTTCTCAAACTGATGTAAGGATTGTAAAAATAAATATTTTAAATATAAGTTATCGTTACTATTGCTTGATGTGTGCTTTTTTAAGTAGGGTTTAAAAATTAAGTACTAAAAACAGAAAATAACAGCTAAAAGAAATATCTCACCTTTTTTTTGTTTTTACTTAGAAAAAGTTTATTTAAAAAATTTGTGTAACTTTTTAAAATCATTAATATAAAATCTTTTCTTTACTTATTAATGACATTTCACTAAATTGATTCATTAAATTAATTTATATTTATTTTAAGATGCATATGGTAGGTAACACTACAATTGTGTGAATATTCGCGGATAAGCAAAATTGTTCTCTGCTAAGGATTCAGCTTAAGATGATCAAGGCATCACCTCTAAGAAAGAAAGCAGAAAAACCTTAGTATCACAAGTATTACCGCATTATTGTCAATGCGCCTGACAGAGAAAAAATAATAATGGCTCATGCAGTGTACTGCGACAAATACTAGATGATAATAATTAACGCATTCATTCTTAAAACGCATTGAAGCGGTGTTATGGTATAATCAGGACTGTGATTGAAACTCCTTTTTCCTTCTTCATCTTAAAAAGTTACATTTTTTTTCTAGTATCAAAAATAATTTCCTCACAAATCAAACAACGCAATCGAATATCGCAAATGGTAAAACAAAAACATCATCAAAAAACTCCAGCTCTCCAACTTCCACGCAGCCCCGAGTATCCTCAAAAATATGACGATATCCCTCTTCCCGCGAGCGAACCGCCCCTCGCGGCACGCAAGTGTCTAAAAAGAAGGGAGTAGTCAGGCGCGCCCTACGAAGTAAGAGCAAGGGGCGGCCGACAAGAGGCGACGCTAGATTGCGGTGGGCAAACGAAGAGCCGAAGATAAAGCGCGCTGGGAAACTTTAAGGAGTAGCAGCGCGCCGACGTCTCCGGGAGTACCGCAGATCGTTAGACTTCGCTCCCCCCCGACCCTCGAGCCGCGCGGCATGGAAATTAAATTTTCATCTTGCTAATGCCGCCCTCCCCACCACCTTTTGCTTGCTCGCTCTGATGTATATTGTTTCTGGCGGCTGAGAGTCGTGCATGGGTGCAGGTTGAGCGTGTATTTGGAGAATTGACAAATGGGCTCTTTGATCGATCGGGGAAGGAGAGCCGAGTGCTGGAGGTAGATAAAGAATGAAGGCAATAAGTGAGTTGTGGAATTCAAAAGGTTTTTTTTCGTTAGTGGGAGGTTTGGGTTAGATTATTTATAAGATTTGAGAGCTTAAGCTTCAATAAATTATATTAACCTCGATAGTAACTTTCTGATAATTACAAGAACAAAATTTTTCTTACTGATTATTAATACTAATATGTTTTATGTTAATAATACAATGTTTTTTTTTATGCTCAGCAACCCAAATTAGCAACATTTGTATTTGTTATTAATTATTAAACTAACACGTTCCACCGTTCCATTTTTAATTATTCACAAGTCTCTGTAGGCCAAGACTGCGGCACTCCACGCCCGCTTGAGAATTGAAATGGAAAAAATCATTCATTCGAATTTAGCTTCCGGAAGTTTGCGATACCATTAGTAGATTGTATTGTGGCGGGCGCACTCTATTTTATTTCGATGAAAATTCAAAAGTTCCAGTGACCTTATTCAACTATGGGCTTCATCAATAAAGCAAAATACTCGAGAGCAACCTGAGAGCTGATAAGAGGTAATACTGTTCGTACTTAAATTATTAATTTGAAAACTCGATGAATTCATATACTTTCGATCGATCAAATTCTGTTTAATGAATAAATTTCATTTCTGCTCTTAATGGTTTGAATAAATTTGATCGAGATGAAGCTGCTTTTACAGTTTTAATTCCAGTAAAATTTTAGGAAAAACTGTTGAAAGTAAATAAAATGATCTCTAAATATTTGTCTAGAAAGATATTTGAATAACTTACATCAACTTATTAAAAATACTTAGATTATTAATTTTTCTCTTATTAATGTTCTTAGCACCATAGAAAACCTCGACGTCCGATCTTTTTCAAAAAATAACTAATCATCCCAGCCACGTACACTGCAGCGCCTTTTAATAAATGAACGAGATATGACTAACCAAAAATTTTATACACTCCCGTAGCCATTCACAGTCTATGAAAGGATTACTAATTTTCTGATGTAACCTCGCTCAAGAGAAAAAAAAGAAGCGAAAAGCAGGAAGGTGAGAGCGAGGGACTGCACGCCGGGAGACCATACACTAAAAGCAAAAAGCTTTCCGGTACATTTCTTTAGTCCTCTCTCTCTCTCTCCCAGGATGAATAATTTTTTTCTACCCTCGAGTCGGCGGCTTTGCCCCCTCTTTGAAAAATGAAAAAAACGTGCGTCGGGCGAAAAAGCGCGGCTTCTTCACGATTTTTCACAGGATGAATAAGCAGCCCAGGAGAGCCCCGGCTATCGGCCGGCCGAGCCACGCGCTCGCTCAATTTCCGTCATGCATCCTCCCTCCTCGCGAGGCAAACCGAGTGCAAAAATCGCTCTTAAATCTGAAAAGTGTACACGTGACGCGAGCGCGCGCGGATCGATTACAGCTCTCGTGTATATGTACGAAAGGGCATTTTGCGATATCACAGCGGGGACATAAATCACTGTCAAATCCAGGGTGTAATCGAGTGGCACATCGGAAGGCCTCGCGCCGATGTTAATTTCTTACGCGCGTACAAGCCGAGGAATGCTTTAAACGAGAAAGCTGGCCGCGCGTAAGAAAAAGGGGAGAGGAGGGCTTTTTTTTTTCATGTGGAAATCGTCGGGCACGCGATATCATGCGAGTTTCTCGGGGTTGAGGAAACGGATTGAGATTGATGCTTTTTAAATATAGGAAGGCGACGACGGCGCCGTCAAGAGGCCAGATATGAAGAGGGGGGGCAGGGTGGATTTGACCCTTATGATTTCGATCAGTTTTGGAATGTTTTGAGAGCGGAGTGGGTGGGGTGTGGGTGCGATATTTATCGCTTTTTCATATGGCTGAATGTTTCGGAACTTTTCTACTGAAAGACTTCAGTGGATAAGAAGGCTTGTTTGATTTATCAGCGAGCATTACTTAAATAAATGGATTTCTTAAAAAAATAACAGAAAGAGGATAAAAAGAAATCATTTCGGAAAAAGAATTTTTTAATCCGATATTTTTTTATAATAACAATTTTAAAACTTTAATGTCTACTTCTTTTCGAGCAAGTTCAAAAACATAAAATGCTTCACATTTGTCCAAATTTTATAAGAGTCTTTGAAAAATTTATAGCAGTACTTTAACGCATAGCTACAGACTAATAAAAAATATTGGAAATCAATTATTACTAATAATTATTTAATTGTAAACACGTTTTAGACTTTACATTTTCTTGACTTGAAACATTTATTCCTTTATATGGAACTAAGTTTTATAAAAATTTATAATTATTACATTGAAACTAAGTTTTATAAAAATTTATAATTATTACATTGAAATTAAGTTTTATAAAAATTTATAAATATTACATTATCAACTAAAAGTGGATAAAACAGAGCAATATTAATAAATAAGTCAGTATACTACAAGAGCGAAAAATTTTTTATCTCATTTTTCTTGCAATAAGTAATTGTTAACAAATAATGTTTTTTTTTTAATACAAAAGTATATCATCTCTATTTAATATTTTTACTAATTTATTAAGAAAAAACTGTAGTAAGTTATTAAGTATATAGTATTTATAATGAAAATAATAGAGTGTAATTGATTTTACAGTCGGCTAATTTTACCCCATAATCAAATACGATTTAATTAAATTTTCATTAACAACCTCTGATTCAATTAACAAATTTAAAGTTTTAGAAATTACCTCGCCGTTTCGCACCGAGCGCGAGGAGGCGCGCGACCAAGCCAACTTTGCATTCCTCGCCCTCGGCTACTTCTAATGTCTCCTTTTCTCCTTCGATTTCGTCCCCCTTTGGTTCTACAATCGAAACAAAGACAAATACTAAACTTTGAACATAGAAAGTTTTTACTTTGCTTTGCTAATATCGGTAATTTGTCCGATAAATATATGGCTTAGCCGAAAACTTATTCAAGACTTTTATTGAAAATTAAAATTTGATTCAGAGAGTGTTTAAAATAATGTACAAATGTTTAATACTCAATTATTAATAAATAACTCGATAAATTTTTAAAAATACATGTCTTAAACACGCTCTTCCCAAACTGTTACAAACAAAATGACACACTTTTCAAAAAACCAAATTCTAACTAAAAACCTTAACACCGAAAAACCTCCAAATCCCAAACCGCTTAACACTCGAAATCGCAATACCTCGAAACTCCCTCTCTCTCACACCCCCCTTAAACCCTCCTAATTCCTCCTTTCGCCCTAACCCCTCACTTTCCAGCCCTCACCCTTGACAATGCGAACAAAGCTAAGTGCAGCGCCACCCTCCCTAGGTGATGAGAAATTCTTTCAAGGCGTCGGCGTCGCGTCGCCAAGTCAATCAGAGCACGCTTCGCGTCCTTTCCTTTTTTTTCCCGAAAACGTAAAAGATCGAGGAGCAAAGTCGCCACTTGCCTGGCTGTATACGCTCTTATCATGGACGCACCGGCCGCAGGAGACGAACGAGGGCTATTTACACGACAGCGTGTTTCTTTCGGAGGGGGAGTTGAAAGAGCGCGATAAATTTGTACGATTTTTTTTTCTTTAAGGTGGCTGCGTGTAATATGGGAGGTTTCGGCTGGCTTGTTGGTTTTCCTTATGCTCAATTTGCTTTAGAGCGCGTTACTTTAGCGATTGTTCACGGGCGATTGGGTTTGAATGTGAAGACAATATTTTCTAAAGTGCGCGTGCGGCTATAGGTTTGATGACGTTCGTAATGCCAGAATTAGAATTATTCATGAAAATGAGAAGCGTACGTTTCAAAGGGTCCTTAAAAAATTAATTATACAATTTTCAAGAAGAAAGGGTGCTCTTAAAGGATTAAGCAGGAAATTTCGGTTCCCTTTAAAGCGATAAAAATATCATCCCGCTGAAAGAAAATTCGTAATTACTCATCCTCAAATATAAACTCGTCTAAAAAGAGCTCGGACTCCGCATGGAAATGTTCTAATTATAAAAGAAAATTTAATCCCCACAATTTTCCCCTGACTAACAAAACGCCCGCTAAGCTGCCCTGCCCAAAAGGAATCCGTAATTCAGCTCGCCAAAAAAGACGAAAATAGTTTCGCATCAACTAAAAAAAAAATCCCTCACAATAATCTCCATCTCTCCAGCCTCCGCTAATTTACTTTTTAACCTCTCTTCATACCGTGAGAGCCGCTCCATATGAAATTTCTCCTCTAATCCCCCCAGCATCTCATCTCCTCCGGGAAAGCCGGGAAGAATACCAACTGCGGAAAAGTTTCGCGCAGAGAGAAATACTTTCGTCCGCGAGTCTAGTGTCAGCGCGAGAATCGCCGGCGTAAAGGATGACGCTTGGAAGCGCTCCAAGTTGAACGCGCGCATGCAGCGCCCCGAGGAGCAATGGCCCGTACTAATCGCTCTACTCACCGGGCTTCTTTTGTGAGGCTGGTCCCCTCGTTCCTGCGTTACCGTTGCGTGTGTGTATATGGTTGTTTCGTGTAATTCTGGGTGTGTGTGCGCTCTTGAATCACATATAAAACGATGCTTTTGTGTAATTTGCCTTTCTTTCTTTTTGCTCTGCTGGCGCTTTGTTGCGCGGAGGTTATAGTGTCTTTTGCCGGGACGGGAGGAGGAGGAAGAATTTCATTTCGGAATGCTGAGGAGACGGGAGTGCTGTACGGAATAATGCGATTCTGTAAGCGGACACGATGTTTCCGTGATTTAAAGTTAATGCGCTTCCGGGGTATTGGGATTGAAATGTTTTGTTCAGTTTAATAGAAACTGGATGTAGGTGAAATGTGGAATGTTTCAACGAAGACATTTTGAGAATTACAAAGTATTTTGTTGATTATTTTTTTAAACGAATAATCTAATTCTAATAGTCGGGCGATACGCATTCCACAAAAGTTCGTCAGAAAAAACCTTACATTCTTTTACACTCGTAAGTGTAAAGAATCGATTCGACCAAAGCGCATCATCCCATCAAAGTCAAAATTCCTTAACCGATCCGACATCAATCGTCCAGGACACTTACCACACACGCCAAAGCTCAAAATCCGTCACAGCAATTCCCGCTGCAATCGAACATCTCTCCTGATAAGAACCCCTCCCTGTGACCATCACCAAAAAACCAGCCGCGAAAAACAAGCGTACCAACCAAAACGAAAGCAAGAAGCCCTCCCACTTCTTTGTCGCCGGAGATCAAAGGAATGCGCGCGCGAGCTAGATTCAATTTGCCGCTCGGCCTGTGTGTATCTCGATCGCGCCTTCGAATCCGGCCAGACGAGAAAACCACTCTCCTCTCTCTTCGTCTCGCACCCTATCAATGTCTCGAAGACTGAGAGCCGGCCTTTCTCGCGCACGATTTTTTTGTCCTTCTTTTTTTCTTTGAGCCCGGCCGTGTGTTTGCGACGAATCCGTCAGCGGGTAAAAGGAAATCTCGCTGCGCCCACCCCCCGGCGCGCGGGCCCGGAGAGGGCGAAACAATTTTTCCGTGTAATCGTTCGGAAAACACTCGTTTTAACCGCGCGCGCCAGCTCGTTTGTTGAAACGTTTCGCCGGCTGTTGGTCTGGCTTCGCGCGACTGCTGGGGGTGTGAAAAGCGCTTGGCTATTTGAATTTTCGCGGGGTGGGGTAATGCGTGGGTGTTGAGAGATGATTTTGCTTTTCTTTTGGATATTTACAAATGCGTGTGATTTAAGATTGAAATTGATTTGAGTTGTATAATTTTTTCTTGGGCATATTTTTGCTGAAGTAGTTTTTTTGTTAAAAGACTCTTCTCTAGTCAACAATTCCATCAATACGTTAGATAATTTTATCACATTAGAAAATTAATCCTTCACTTCCCCACTAAAATATCTCGCCCGATCAATTAAACTTTCCCGCCGCGGCCATTCCAACTTGCGCTCACTGCGCTCTGGCCGATTAATTTCTCTGAATGTACCCCGCGCCCCGAAAAAATCCCACTATCGCCAGTCACTCAACTGGTGTTTCTAACGACCGCAATAAAATAAGTCTCGCCAAAGCCACAAAGAGCCCGCCGCCAAGATTTTCGGCAAAAGCCCAGCCTTATAAAGCCGTCCGTATGGAATATGAAATTTTAAGACGCTCCCTCCCCCATCCTACACCCACCCACGCACCGTCTCCATTAAGAGCGATCGTTAAAGATCAAGGCAAGAAAAAATCGAAAACTTTCCGGGTGCGCTGTTCATTGTTCGGAGCTGGCCCCCTTGGGGATCGGCATTTAGCGAGTGCTCTAGGGGGCTGCGCGCTTGCATTGTGTCGCGTTAGCGATCTCTCTCCCTCGTGGAGCGACTTATTCCGCCGGGCGCTTTTTCTGCGCATATCCGAGTCTATCTCTTTATTTGAAGTTGAGAGTTCAACCTTTTGACTTTGCTGCGAGTACTCTGGGCTCTTTTTTTTGTCTATGGTCTGAAGCTCCCTGTGGAGTAGTTTTCTCTTGGCTTTTTTAAATCTTAGTTAGGTGCTCTTTGTTTCGGGGTTTAGCTTCGTTTATGGACATTGTTTTATGTACTATACGTCTTTGTAACTACTGTTAAAACTGTAAAAACCCAATTCCTTTTTTGTAAGTGGTCACAATCAATGATATTATGCATTGGCTTGTATATCTCCATTAAATTATCCAACTTTAACTTAACATCTAATCATTCTAACAATTTCCTCCGATCACAATTCCAAATTAATTTATAATCATCAGCCCCAAATAATCCCCCGCTAAATTATTCCATCCGGTCATTAAAACCAAAACCACCGCGACCCCCTTAATTGTAATATTCTATTATTCTCCATTTAGCTTCCACCTCTCCTTCCACATCTCCCTCATCGCGTCACTCTTCCACCCCTCTTTCTAACGCTCATTGCAAATCGAGAGAAGAGCCAAGAGAAGCTAACAAAGACAGAAGAACACAGGGGGGTAGGTGAGCTTTGATTACGACATTGTGCGAACGCCAGAAGGGTCCCACGACTATAAGAAGACTGCTAGAGCTCGCGCGACGATTTTACGAGCGCCCGACGACTATGGAAAGACTCGCGTGACGCGCGCATTCAGATCGTCAAGACGTTCCGTGATTTTACGCCGTGGCGCAACGACAACGGGGCGAGGAAAAAAGGCAGAGGAGAGCGACAATGACGTCTTGCTCGACTAATGAAAAGACGCGCATCTCGGCGCATCTAATTAATAGAAGCGCGCGGGCCTTAATTAATATCTCATTCATTTGTGGTGTTATAACGCGCTGAAGTGCTGTTTTACGGGACAGGAGAGACGCTTGTGTCCTGGGATAGCGGCTTTATGGTGCGGGGGTTTGTTTCGAGGAGGCAAGAGTCGCTTGGGAAATTTATTGTTCGAGGGATCGGCGCGTTGCGAGCGCTGGAATTTTCGATTGTTCGCCCGCGAGCGCGAAGTTGCCGCGGGAGTTTTCGTCATTCTTGCAGCGCGGCTTTTGTGCTGTGGTTTCGCGTTAAATGTTGTTTGCGGGAATTATTGCTGATCTGTTTCTGTTGATTTTGAATGAATTGTGGGTTGCTTTCGGTTTCAATGGGTTTTCTTGTTCAAAATGATTGTTTTTAATTTTGAAATATTGTAGTTCAATATTAGTTGAATATTATATTATTCTATTTAAATTTTTTATTAATATAAATGCTAATCTTGAATAGTAGAAAAACGTTAAATTTTCCAATCGGAATCCTTGTTTTCGTTCAACATGACCTAAATTATTTTAACAGAATTAATCAAACTTGATCGAGTCTCCAGAATTTCACAGCCCATGGTTCTGAAGTACTAAAATTTTTTAATATAATTAAGAAACTAAGAATTTCATTGTATTTTTGGACATAACTAATAGATTTTAGCAGTATCAGCTAATCTGTAACTTTTTACATTATATTTTTCTAAATTCCTAATTTAAACGAAAGTCACCACTTTCTACATTCATCATTGCTAAATTCAATCAAGAAAAAAGCTGCTAACTTTCTACCACACTGTATTCAAACTGTTGATTCTCGTCTTTAAAAAAAGCACTTAAATCCGTCCTCGAGCGTTTCACATGTAGCAATACCGTTATTTACTCCTCGTCTCTTTATTCCTCTCCGTTCTTTGATATTCCTATTGATTTATAAAGAAGTCCAATTACGCGAAGGAGGCTGCGTGTCCCGGTGTATATACACGCGTCAGGCGAAAAGTCGCGGGGAATAAATGTCTATCGTGAATCACGAGCCTGCGCGCCTAACGAACCGCAAATACAGCCTCGGATGAAGGCCTGGCTGCCGAATTTTTTTTCTCCTCCGCTCGCTCTCCTCTCTCCAGTGTGGGACTTTGAATCACAGTCGCGCCGCCTGCTTGCGGCTTTTCAAGTAAATTGTATTTTGTGAGGTTCGACGTCGAGAGGCTGTATCAATCATGGCGATAGGTTTATTCTTTTAAGGCTGGAGCGTGTAAGATGCTATTAATCGTGTTGCTGGGGGTTTAATAGGGATTTGAATGTGCGGTTCTATTATTTGAGATTGTTGATGAATTTTAAATGCTGCTTGAGAGGAGTGTTTTGTTATTGAGAAAAACGATTATTGATTATTGATCTTTTTGTGCTATAAGAGAAGGAGGTGTTGTTTCCTTTTTCGTATTTTAATTTAATTAATTTAAGAGCTTGTTCAATCTGGCAAATTGAATCTTGAAATCTATAAGGTTTAAGCTGCAATTTATGAAATTATTATCGATGTAATATGTTTATAGGACAAGATCCCTTAGCATTTTGTATAAAAACGTAAGTTTTTATTTTAATAATATACATATATTTCAACTTATAAATGATAATAGTTTTTAAATTTTTAAAAGACATATAACAATTTTCTGGTAAAAATCAAAACCATTTCCTGGCATTGGCTAAAGAAATGAGTAATTTATATAAAATTAGCTTACAAATAGGGTAAATTGCTTTTTATTCATATGAAAAATTTAATGGTAAATGAAATAATAGATAGAATAGCAATAATGTCAATGTATAAACTGACCTATTATTGTTATTAGTCATTAACTTTAAAGGTTATAACTAACAGACATATTTTATCTATAATAAATACGTAATAAAAATAGAGACGCTACCAAATTATACACAAAAATATAAATCAGATGTGAGCTATAATTTTTAATTGTGATAGTTCCGAAATAATCAATTCACCAAAGTCTTTAATTTATCTGACTTCAATTAAAAACATTCTAGTTTTAACCACATAGTTAATGTTAGCTTATTCTTGATTTTTATATTAGATCAAAAAATATTGAAAACCAAGCCATTTTTCTTGGTCATGAATTTTTCTAATGTAATACTTTAATAGTCATTTCCAGACATTCACATTTCTAGCAAGGACAGTTATAATATTGCCATAAAATTTCAAACTAAGTCATTGACTCTTCCTTTTTGTATGAAATATCCGCTTAATTAAAGCTCTCAAGATAAAATCTAACCTAATAAATAGCCGGATATTAATTACCAACACTTTAATTTTTTAACTCATCCACAAACACACCAATCGATCATCAACACAGCCACAAAAGCATTGTTCCTCAAGCATCGGCATCGCTTACAACAACGCCATTTTTTTGTCACTACTCCTCTCTTAATTCCTCCACTCATAAATAAAATACTAGGCGACCAATTAGAGAGCTTCTCCCTCGGCGAAATTAATGGGCTCAGTTCGAATGCGGGCGGCTCACATATATACACGTGCCTACACACTACGTACTACAGGGCAACCGCATTCTCAGGGCGCGCCTCGTCGTTATACACACGGAAACATTTTGAACTCCAACGACGCCGAGGGCTTTAATAGTTAATTTCGACCCGGTGCCTACGTGCTCTTTTCTTTATGGATTTTGAGCTGTACAGGCTTTATTCACGAGAGTGGGATAGAGAGAGAGAGCGGGAAATTGAAGTGGTCAATGTATTATGCAGGCGCGCTCGGTACCAATCTCGAGAAATAGAAAACTACCTGGTCGGCCGTAATTTTTTTTATGTCTAGGTGTATGTACACTACTACCGGTGACTATCAGGTAAATTACGACTGAAAATACCGCAGTGCTCTGAGAATTTTATGAAGCCGATGGACGGAGAGTGATGAAAAATGTTTTTCATGCTCGTCATTTGTTGCCGATGGTGTATCATTAAATCAGAGGGTATCGGATGATAAATTTACTAATGGACATTGATCTTTGGAGTTAAAATTTAATGATATATTATTATTAAGAGCTTTATTTCTTTTAGAATCTATTAAATAGACATTAGAGCTGCTCATTATTTTAAAAATGTAGGTGTACGCAGTGATAACGCGAGAATGTTTATAACATGTTGATGGAAAATATGATACGCTTGATTCATCGATATACTGTCTTAAATAAAGAAAAAACAGACCTTACAAATTACCTTCTATACTATCGAGCGCCAACGAAAAAAATTTAATCGTTTCCTCATCCCGAAAAACTTTTTAATTACCCCAGAACAAAAAACACCAATTCTCCTCTAATAACCCCGTGACTTACCGCTTTTTTCAATCAATCCTATCCGCCTACATTCAAAACACATCTAAGCGATATTCAATTATATCCCTCTCACAATCCCGAATCAATAATACCCCAGCAATTTATTACCGATCTCTTCACAAATCGGCGCAAAGCCCCGATGAATGCGCCCATTCATTTTTCATCGGCGCATTTTTTACCCCAGTCAAGTACACGCGCCATAATACCCAGTGCCCGGCGCGAGTCATTCATCAAAATAAGCGCGCCGCCGAGGAGTTCAAAAACGAAAACACCGATCGCTCCTCGAAAAATCGAACTATCGCGCCGCCTCCCCAGGATCCGGCACAAAACTGGCATAATGGCCCGGGGCCGGCTTTGTGCGGGGGCCGATCGGAAAAGCCGATACAGCTCACGTATTCAGGCGAGATGCTTCAAAGACGATCGCTGCCGGCTAATCGGGCCAAAGTTCCCTCCGAGCTTCTACCTGCGCGAGGATAAACGACGGCGATGTGTCTCTTAAAGAGAGCGTGTATCTCATGGCAGGATCGTGACACCTGCTACTCACTTATCTCGAGTCTTTTTCTACGCTTTTACGGAGGCAAGGGCTTTGGGGATGTGTGGAGGTTCGTTCGCGAAGGAGTAGGCTTGAAAATGCGCGAGAATGTGGATGATTGTGTGGAGGAAAGTGGAGTGGATCTTCTTTTTTTTTTGGAGTTCTGACAGATGCTTTTTTTTCTATTTCAATTTTTCTAGTTGGGCATGGGAGAGTGCGTCGGACGGTTTTTTTTCCTCGATTCATCGATGGGCGGGTTGAGTCTGTGTTACTGGGAAATTCGGGCGGCTGAAAGTGTTAGATATTACGATGCGTTTTTTTCTTTTATTATTAGTGCCGACTGCGCGAGGCTATTAGACTTATGTTGCCGCTGAGAGCTATAATTGACAACGTCATTTTATTTAAGAACTGAATGCTTAAGAATCAATTTGGTTCTGAAATTGTTTTGACTTTGTTCATAGTTTTTAATTATGATTTTTTTGTTAAAAGAATATTTATTAAAGATTTTTCTGTTTTGCTAATATTAATTTATTTTTTTTTTTCTACTTCAAATCGCCACTTATAATTATTTTAATTATTATAATTATTATTATTAAAATAAGCTTTAAGTTTTCTGCAATAGTTTTAAAAAATGAAAAAATTAATAATAAAAATGCTACAATGTTCAACATAAGTCACATTTTACCTTCTATGGAGTGATATCTAAAACGCTTACCAAATAAGGAGAAGGATCAGGAAAGGATTCAAGAGCAGCATTTTGATTTTGACAGATGTTTTCACTCAATGACCATTCAAAATTCCTCTTATGATAGACAGCTCTCTTTTCTTTAAGGAAATCATCCGTTCGAAAGTGTTGAGTATTACAATGCATATTTCTTGAAATGAATAGCATTTCCATGTATGACGTGTGATGACTTAATCTTTGGAAGAAAAAATATTAGTCGACATTACTTTAACTTTCAGGGTTATGATGATTCTAAAAATAATTACGTTGAAAATTGAATTCACGTCATGGTATAGGTTGATTAATTAATTAATAGTATTATAATTTTGTAAAATAATTTAATCTATTTATAATAATCTAACTATAGTGATAAGATTTTTAAAAATATCTAATTTGTAAATACCTTTTTATTATTTTTATCATATAAAATTCATTTCAATTATAATTATTATTCTTTCAGGAAACACCCCTGTTATTATAAAGCAAAGGTTGACCTTCTGACTCGATTTCTTCCAAGCAATCTCCCTCAGAAAAGAATATCAGATAATCCCTTACATATAGAATAAAAGATTTCAACTTTAGGAATGAACAATGGCCATAGAAAAGTCGACTGGCAGTTTTCCTTTTTGCACGTGCATTCTCTAATCCGAGAACGTTAAAAGCCAGGGGTAAAGAATGTGAAAAACAAATAATCTCCCGCGGCCCTTTTGACATGTTGAACCTTGGGGGTACTAAACCGCGCGTTTCAAATCCGTTTTGCAAACAAATGTGCCCGGAGGCCGCACGTCAGGCTCTTTCCTTCATCAAGCCGAGACCTTTTAAAAGAAAATGAAAGAATGGCCACAAGGCTTGGAGGAAGCTCGGTCCGACGGTTCTAACGGGGTGTTTTCTTTCGACGAGGGCGGCAAGAGCACGTGGTTGATATCTAAGGAAAATATGTCTACGAAAACATTCCACCTGATCGTATTCATAGCCACTGTTATATGCATAGTTTTTTTGTAACATTGATAAACATATGTAGTTATTCCCTTTTGAAATTAAAGAAAATATTTTTGGAAAGTTTACATTTTATGAAAATAAATGCAAACGATATAAAGTTGATAGCATGTTTAATAAGGAGCTGCTTACTTTAAAAGAGTATTTTGATAATACATTTTGTAGTGTAGATTATTAATTTTATAGATAAATTTTAAATTTTAGAATTTAAATAATTTGTTATAACCGATCAAAAATGTTTTTTATCAAATTACGAATATTGTTTTTTTTTTTAATTTAATTACAATGTAAGAAATTTAAGTTATTCATACAAAATTTTAAAACAAGATTTTCAAATTAATATATAAAAATTATTTTTAAAATAACTTCTCTCCGAAAAATAATATTTGTTCTATGTGATAAATTTAATTTTATAAACATCAAATATTTGTATTAAAACAAAATTTAATAATTTTCTTTCTCATTTTTATAAGGATTTTATATTAATAAAAAAATTGTTTTTATATCAAATTTTACAATATTTTTCATAAATAATATCGCGTAATTATTAAATGACTAAACTGCTTAATAAGGCATGGATCATTTATCAATTAAATCAATCAATTTATCAGTTTTCCCACAAATGTAGGAAAAAAAATTTAACAGGAAATAAAATTACTTTTTATTTTGAAAATTTTCGATGAAATAACTTTCAAGATTGTTTAGTTTTCTTTTTTTCACTTTTCTCTGAAAATGTAGCTATAAAAATCGGGATAAAGATTTATAAAACATAGAAAAAAGTGAAATTTGCAGTGGCACTATCTAGAGATGTTTAATTGATTCAAATAATTTTTTCAAATAATTAACAATTTTTTAGTGCACTGAAAAAAATATTGCGTTAATTTAGCGATTTCGAATGGGCAAAAACTCTGTTCATGTATGAAAAGGAAAACTCTGTAAAATATCGGAGAAACTCCTTTTTCGCTGAGTAAAAGCAAAAATAGCGATATTCGAGAAAATTTCGGAGTTTTTC
>UELX01004872.1:0-15915 GCA_900480035.1 Eupelmus urozonus | reverse complement strand
GCCTGGATGCAATAACTCGCCGAGCGCTGTGCTTTTCTTATGGCGCTCGGCGAGTTATTGCATCCAGACGCTCAATTACGCGATTTTCATAATAGGGAAGCTCGATCATTTGCCGACTGCTCGTCTTTGTATTACGGCGAAGTTGGGAAGTGGATGCGCGTAGGTCAGTTGAATGCGTGAGATTGACGTGTATGCTGAGGTTGCCGCTCGCATAAATATTGCCGGCTGAACGTTCCTTTAATAAATTTGCATGTGTTTTCGGGAGCGCGTTTACACGAAAACGCGCTGTAAAGCTGAATGGGGCGCGCGCGGGTGGTAAATTTAAAATAGTTTAATATCACGTTTTGAATATGTAACGAGGGCGGGTGTGAATTTGAATATATTTTTCTGCGATTTTTGAAGTTTGCGCTAATAAATTTTGGTTTAACGAGCTCGATGTTGTGAATATACTGGGTAGAAAAATTAATAAGATGATGGATGAATCTTGTTATGCCTGTTAATTTGTTATTTTAAAATTTATTAAATTTTATGTTTAATTTGTAGTAGTGAAACTTTTAGATAATTTTATAGAACATCAAAATTTCATAAACATATAATGTCATGGCAAAATGCAATTTTGCGGATATTCATTATTCACTAAACCTTGACTGCAGCCAAACATGTTTGACAAAAAAGAAAAGAAGAAGGTTATCTATTAAATATTTATTACAATGTCAAAGTAGCAAAAGCAATAGAATAATCGATCAATATCTATACATAATATAGAATATTTTCACATAAAATTGAAAAGTACTGAAAAAAAATTTCTCCACTACGTGTAAATTAAACAAAATTACTGTTCTTTGCATTTATCTATTGCAAAATTGTATTAAATTAAGATTAAAATTAATCCAATTATATATTCTGCTACCAGTACATGTTCATAAACTTAAACAAAATAATTCACCAGAAAACACATAAAAACATTCAAAAACTTAAACAAAAACATGTTCCCTCGCATCAAGCTCAAAAAAACCGCACCTCAAAAATTCATCGTCCCTACACCAACATCGCTCGAGACAGCCTCGTTACTCGCGCACACATAACAACCAGCGTCTTCGACGGGCGCGCAACGACAGCCATTATCATACTCATTCATCAACTGCCGGGCCGCAAAATTGATCGTCGGCCCGGGCGATTCTATTTTTTAATTAGCGCGCCGCCTCGGCGTGCGCGCCTTCCCTCGGAAAAAGAAGGACGGAACTCTTTGCATAACTTATTCCTCACTCGCATAATTCCCCCGTACCTTCCTCTCTCGAGGACGACGTGTGCGCGCATAATTTTTCGCTTTTTTCCGCTCTCCCGCGCTATCTCCGTCGGCGCACCTTCTTCGCGCTTCCTTTTTTGATCTTCACACGATCGCGCCCCGCCCGCGCAAGCGATCCCCTTGCCCTCTTGAAATATCACTTATATTGCCTCGGCTGCCGCTCGACTACGTGCTATATTACGCTTTTTTCCCTTTTTTTTCAGGCTTTATTTCGGAGATGTGATTTCATTTTATATTAAGTATATAGGGGCAGTCGGTGATCGTTTTTTTTTTCGATTTTTAGGAATGGCTTGAGACGTATTGTTAAGAGAGGAAAGCTGAGCGCGATTTTCTCGGTATTAAATACTGTTGTTGAATTTTTTAATCTGCTGGGTCAATAGCGACAGGATAGAAGTTATTGAATTTCGATATGAAATCTGCAAAAATACCGTTACGTTTCTGAGTTTAATAAAACTTATTAAAGTAGACTTATATTACTCCAACATTTATTTTTAGTGAGGCATTTCATTTTATCGCAGCAGCCTTTCAATCTATTATTACAAATACTTTTTTATTTAAGAGTTACGCTATTCTTGAAATTCATTGATGCAGACTTGTAGCAAATTTCTTTATTCATAAAATCTTCAGGATAAACAGCTTACCAAAAAAGTAAGTTCGCTGAAATTTGAAAATTTCAGTATCACCCTAGACTTGATATGAATTCCGTGAATTTCCTTTTAACGTAAATTTACATATATTTGATATAAGAAAAATATATCAGAAATATTGCTGTTTGCTAGAAAAATGTAATAATAAATTTAAAATTATAAAATATTTCAACATTTTTGAATATAATTTTTCCCAAATAAAATGTAAATTCAATTTGTTAAAAGCAAGTGATAACTGACATCATCATAAATAAAACCGATCATACATATACATACAATTAAATTTCATCAGGAAACCAAATATTGATTCCGCCAAAACTAAAAGTAAACTCAACTTCCTTCTCCTAATCAACCAATTAAATTATTCAATAAGAAAACGAACGTTTGCTATATTAAATAACAACCCCTAAAAAACAAATAAAACTCTTCAGCCTCCCCTCCCATTCATCAAACTCAGCAACGCAAGATCCTCACCTTGCCTACAATAACCGCTTCATCCGTCACACTCCGCTCTCTCATTTACCGCTCACACAGCCCGCGACTCATCCGCTCGTAACGCGCATAAGCTCCCTTCGCAAGCTCATCTCAGCCTCTGCGCTTGCAAGCTTCCACATACACAGCGCGCGCTCGCGGTGTATATAGGCGCTTCCGTGCGTAAGCTGCCTGCTTGCGCCCGGCGGTTTTAAAGAAAGCCACAAGACGCTCGAGTTGATTAATCCCTACAATATTTAAGAAGCGCGGGAGCAAAACCCTTTACGCACTCCATCTTCCGCGCTCTGCTTCTATCTCTCTCTCCTTTTGACCCCTCGCTTTCTCCGCGAATAAATCCCGGCTAATCTGCCGTTTACATCGGCTCTCGCCCCTGAGCATGTATATATACGAGAGGGAGAAAGTGTGTCCGCGGGGGGCGGTAAACGCGGTTAAGAAAATTATACGCGCTCGCTGGCGCGATATCGCCACCCCCGCGCTGTTTTTTTTTCCTCTCTTTTCTCTCTTTCGCCTATGCTCGCTTTTCGCCGGGCGCGACGAGCTCTGTGTATGCGCGCGTGCACGGATGAGCGGGCGCGTTTATCGGATTCGCGGCCGTGTTTATGCGGAGAGGGCAAGTTATTGCCGCGACCGCGGCGAGAGTGGCTCTGCGCGTTTTACACGTGTTTTTTCAGATTGCTATTTATGCGCTGATTTTAATTGTATACTTTTGCGCGGGCTGCCTGCTTTTTGGAGGGGATTTGTTTGTAATTTATAAATTGTGTTTTGTGAATTGTGTAAAATGTGGATTTCAGGAAGTTGGGGATGGACTTAATTATATAAAGAAAAATGATATCAATATGTGTTTACTATACGTAAAATAGAAAAATTACTGTATATGTAACGGTTTTCTATAAATTCGTATAATTTTTCTTCATGTTCACAACATTAATAGACATCCAAATATTTCTTTCGATCGATGTAACGATCTTTCTTTGCCATATTTTCTAGATATTTTCTAGACATTTCCATTATGTTATTATAAAAATGAAATTATTAAAAACGAAAATTTATAGGTGTAAGTAGATAAAGGACGAAAAGTGTCAGACAACGTTTCAGTTTTTCTTAACTTTTTTTTTTAAAAAAAAAAAAACATATAAATCTAGTTTTATCGTACTCATACTTTATAAAAAATTGTAAAAACTTCCTAGTTTATCTTTTTTATTTATAATTTTATGAATAAAGAAAATATGAGCATCGTTAAAATTTTGAATAAAATAAATTCAGTAAGTTTTCATAAAAAATAATTTAAAACTAATTTTCGTAAATCATTTAAAAATTTATTTTTTTCGCCCAAAAAAAATAACAATAAATACTTTCTCCCTTCATTTAATTAATATTACTCCATTACAACTACTATTTAATTCACCAACCACTTTAAAACTCAAAGTAAACAACCTTAAATTGCCGAAGCACCCATCCGATACACCATTCTTAACAGACTTTCCAATCACTATAATTTCAGCAGGGCGTTTGAGACTCGCTTTACAAAGTAACAATAAAATTGAATCTGCAACGGGCCCGCCAAGCGCAGCAGGGCCATCTTTCTCAACAACATCCAGAGACTATAGCACACGCGTTGGCTCACCTTTCGTCCGGCGTTCGACGAGTATACCCTGATTATCCTCGCGCTTCCACTTGAGCTTGGGGATCGGGTAGCCCTCGGCCTTGCAGGTCAGCGTGACGTTCTGGTTCTCGCGCACTGCCACCGTGCTCGAGGTAGACATCGAGTCCAATATGTTGGGAGGCACTGCAACCGGAAACGCAAGCTTATCTCGTTGCAAAGTGAACTTTTAGTGCGTCATTTCGCGCAAGCGCGAGCTCCCGCCGAGCCGATATACTATACCCGCGCGCGCGCGCGCGACCCTGTTTTTTAACGGCAAAACGAAATCGGTATACGCGCGTCATATATGTGACTATTTTTTTAGAGAAAAATAAAAACTCTCTGTGGAGAGAGGGCTTGGCGAGTGCGCGAGCGGAAAAATGTTTTTACCGATATTTTTTTCATATTTTTTTACGCTCCGAGGGAGCTGTGTTTATGTTGTCCATAATGTGGAGTTTCGAGAAATATTTTGACTGGATTTTTTTGACGGTTGAGATAATTGATTTTTTTTTTTATGGAAATAAATAGCTTAGGATTGTTTATAATTATTTGATCTTACTAGGTGCGTACTAAAAATTTATCTATTTTAAACAATAGAGTTGAGTCTGATACACGAAATAAAATATATACAAATCTAACATATTTCCAAAAGTCGTAATATAGTAGGTTTCTGTAAAATTCTATTTTGATAGCGAAGAATTTATTGTTGATGCAATTCATGTAAGTACAAACATATTAATGTTTTGAAACAGAAAAATCAAATAAAAATACATTTAAAAAATAAAAAGTATTGACGTTCTCGATTAAATTTGATTTCATTAGTTATTATATTATATAGAGTAATGAATTTTCAAAAAATTTAAATATATATTATTTACAAATGTCAACTTACCAACAACCTCGAGAAAACCAACTTGGCTCATCATGGGATTCGTATTGACCTGGCACATGTAATAGCCACGGTCTTGCTGCTCAACACTGCGTATATGAAGCAGCCAGGTTTTATGATTGTCGTTCGACACTGAGAACCTTGGAATCCTCGTGACCACATGCCTGTGCACCGAGACAAGCATCTGCCTGCCCACGTGAATCCATACGACCTGTAACAAGAAATAAATAGCCTAATTATAATCGCGTGCTTTACAAATGGTTTATACTTAAATTTTTCACTTTTTTGTAACGAGAAAACAAATTTGACTTTACGAAGGGAAATGTTGAATTGACCAGAGTCTGAGAAGAATGAGGATTTAATGTAAAAGGGAAGAGAGCAGCGTGAAAAATTGCAGTAAGGCTGCTTAGTACCATGTTAAAGCTACCACTTACATAATCTAAGAAGAGGATTACGTAGAAAATCGAAGGGGTAGGAGAAGAATAAGACGTGATTTATGTTGGAGGAGGCTTTGAACTCGCTATATCTTTACAAAGAGATTCTTTTATTCTTGTACATTTTATTTCCGTAGTTATGTAATAGATTTCCTTTTAAGGCGTATAATAGAGCAATTTCACTGAAGACTTTCCGACCGTGTAAGTACATTTTCATTTTTTGCTACATTGAAAAAATTTGAATTTACGAATAATTAAACTCGATATGTTAATTAAAATTGAAACGAAAGATCGTAATTAAATATATGGGGACTATTCCAATATTTACAATTGAACAATCTAAAGAATTAAATCGAATATTTACCAAGTATTTCAACTTTGCATTTCATTTTCCAATATTAAAAAAAGAATAATAATAATTCTTATAAAAACACCGCATCCAGCCTCGAATTGCTTACATTTAACGCTCACATAACCAATCGAACCTCCCCCATAAGGCAGGCCAATAAAAACCGGCTGGCGCCGCCTCAAAGCCGCCCAGCTACAATGCAAATTATTTCCAATACACCTCTACGCGCGTTAAGAACCAGCAGCGGCGGCATAAAGTCGAAAGCAGCGCGCGGGGAGCTAGGAGGGACAATAAAAGCAAAGGAAGAAGAAACGCGTATCATATAAAGGGTGGGAGCGAGAGTGGAAAAATGTGAGAAATGTCTCCAATAGAGCCGTCAGCCTTTCACGCCTCGAGGAGTACGTAGCCCCTCTCCGCGGCGCGGAGTCTAACGTGATTTCGCCGCGAGAATGGCTTGCTTGCATTCTGCGCGCCGTGCGCCGGGAAATATAGCGGCTCGGTGTCTCGGGGCCCGATCGTTTGATATTTAGAACGTTGTCTTATTTCCGCGGCGCAGCTGCCGGCGAGATTGCTTTTTCGGAAAAGCGCGCCAGTTAAAGAAAACAATTCTGCAGCCGTGCTACTTCGGAGCCTTCTCTTCCTTGCTGGCTTTTTTTTTGCTTCTTTTTTGTTCGCTCTCTTGCGTCGTCTTGTATTGCTCGCGATCTGGTATTATACGCGGTGCTGCGTGATTGCGCGGATGCTAGAGTTTTTTTTGTTGGGTAGGGTTTTTAGTTTTGAATAGTGGAGAGCTGATGATTGATAGATTGATATATTTAAGAGTAGATTTGTGGTTGTGGTTTTTAGTATTGTAAGAATAACTGTTAGAATAATTCTTTTTAATAATCACTACGCTTTATATTTTATTAATAATTCATTAAACCATAATTACTTTTCAAATCAACAACCAAGTAAGTATAATATTTTACAAATCATGCTGAATACTAACTCGCTTTTTTTAAGTAAAAGCTTCTACGTGATTGTAAAGAAACTCATTTTAGGATTAATTTTATTTTAATGCAGAATTTATTATGTATGGACGATTTGAATGAATATTTATTTGTACTAAAAGCATTATAATATCGCTGATCGTAATTTGAGAACGACATTCATTAAAGATAATTTCAAATTTATGTATTTGAGAAATATGCATGTAATAAAGAATGTTTTTAGAGCTTATTAACATATTACGTATTTTAATGCATCATTATAGGTATCATATATTTATTTATTGCCGTATTTTCGGAACTCTGAGCATGGTAAATAATATTCATATGATGAAGCAGAAAAGAGAAATTTTACTCTCTAAATTTGAACTAATTCACTGATATGATAGGTGGTTGGTAAATTAGTTTGCATACTTAATTTTATACGATATGAGACTGCTTTGGATCAATGAACTTTTACTGGGAAATTCAATAAACCAATAATTTCTGAATTGAACAGAGCGTATACGCTAATATTTACTTGAAATATATCAGCTTTATAAAATAGTGGATAAGCAGAGCAAATAAGTGGATTTTCACTGATTTAAATTTAGTGAGTAGATTTTGTTAGAATGAATCTCACAATCACAATCATTTTCTACTTATGCAATTTCAGTTATCATTTATACATTTAATTTTCAAAAAACTCAAGTAATTCTTAAATTTCAATGATTGTTAACTCATATTGTTTTACGATCCCTATCAACCATAAAACTAAACCCACATAAATAATTTAAAAAAGCTCTTGTTCTCGAGCAATACAGAAAAGGAACTTAAAACGTTGAGACGAAACCATCACAATGTTTAGCAGTCCAACAAGCCGACTTCCACCTTAACTAAGCTCATATTTAGCGGCAAAGCTCATGCGACACTGCCGCGAAAATTTCAGTGCACGGAGAACCCCCCAGGTATGAAACCCAAACCCGCGACTCGCGCTTTTGTCTCCCCCGCGGCTCTCTTCCTCTACTTTCCCTCTTCAGCTCGTTTATTTTTCTTTTTCTAGTTTTTTCAGCTCGCTGTATATCAGAGTAGTTATTTTTATTTTAGCCAGAAAAAAGGAGCGAAGGAGGCAAAAACAACTTTAAGCCCCGCCGATGTAAGTGGCCACAAGGAAAATTTAAATAGCGTTCTCCGGGCGTGTATATGAGCTTGCTCTTTTTTCGCGCAGTCTCGCGCGCGCGCCCGGGCCTTAACGAACTTACGAACTTTGGATGGAGTAATTTTAAGATGCTTACAGAGCCAGCGTTAAATAAACAATGGCGGCTAATTATGAAATTTGTCTGCGTACTGAGAATAGTAAGAGCGTTCCATTTTCTCAAAAATAAAAATGGAATCTGTACATTGAAATATAAATCTTTTTTTATGTACATTATAAATTAGATTTATAATTTAGATTCTAATTAATATGATTAATATGAAAATTGAAATCGAAGACATAATAAGGTCGCGTTAAGATTCCTGTATTATTTTTACGCTCGATATTTGTAGGTAATTTAGCTTTAATCATATTCTGATCGAATATTGATTTATGCAGTTAGGAAATTGAAAATTGTATAATTATTTTAAACAGATTTGTAGATCTTTTGTAAAAATTATAATTATATTTTGATGGAGTTGATATAATATAAATAATTCAATCAAATTTTAGTAAGAATTAAATGTTTAAAATACTCATAATTTAAATGCTTAGTCTCTAAAGAACATTGAGAATAATTAAATTGATTTTGTCATTTATAAGTTAATTAAAATCAATTAAAATTTACGTATGTAATTGATATACATTGAAATATTAAAAGCAGTCTTTCGCACTAATGGAAAATTAATAAAAATTTGAATGCAATACGTGCACAATTTTCAAATTTTCAATCCTATTAAATATAAGAATATTACATTAAACCGGGTCACATAATCTTTAGCACTTTAATCAAGGAAAGTTTAGCGCAATTACAAAATTATATGAGTTAAAGTCTACACTTTGAAGTTTAATAAGCTTAACCATTATTTAAGCAAAGAGAATATTTAATGCTTGTCTCTATATTTTTACTTCCTTGCCGCCGCTCTCCCAAATGCATAAATTAAAAAATTTGTTTAAGCAACCAATATCAATTATCTGGCTTACTTTATATTACATACACTTAACTTAATAATCAATAATCCCAATAAAATCAATTCCAAATTCCCATTCCAAAAAATCCTCGAAAATCCAGCCACCTAAAGCGAAAAAGAAAAACCCGCCCGAGCTGCACACAGCACCCCCATCTCTTACCGTTTTATGCAATGATCAAACCCCCGTCCCGACTTCAAAGCTAAGCTTTCACGCGCGAACCTTTTTCCCCCGAGTGCCACGATTTTCGGCGTCATCCGCGGGTATAACACGCCTACAATGGGCGCGCCGGGCTCGCGATATCGTCTTCATTGTCGAGATCGAGTTTCTATAAAGAGCCCCGATAGCCTTTTTTCGGCTCGAGAGCGGCGCGGGCCTGGAAAAAGTATATAAGAAGAGAGCGAGCGAGAGAAATAGAGAGAGGGGGGGGGAGATTACATTTGCAGCTCGAGGCGTTTGGCGGCGGCGCGTTTATTGGCCTAAGCGAGCTTGCGCAAGAAAAAGTCTCTCTATCGCGTGGAGCGGGTAGTGTGCAAGCTCGATTGAAATCTCTGGCAGCGATTCAAAAGGCCCCGCGGCTCTCGCGCTTTCCTCTCTAGCCCCTCACTCTCTCTCACTGTACGAGTGCTTCCTTCTATAACCCAGCCGCGCTTTTTTTCTCGCATTCCTGCCCCGTGGCCACGAATTAGGCAGCTCGGGCCGGGCGAATAATTCAGAGGCGACTCCGTGTGCCTCCGCAGCGATTTGTCAAGCGAGAAAGGGATGTGTGTGTGTGTGTGTGTGTCTGTGTTGGGCGCGACTTTTTGTCACGCACATAGATATATTCGTGAAGGGTCCCGTGAATTTTTCAAAGAATAATCGCCGCTATCTCGCTCGCTCCCCGAGCAGGCGTAATTTATTCATTTGACAGTGGCTGCGATCGCGCTGCAGGCCGATCGCTACTGTAAATCTCCGTGACTCTTGGCGACCTGCTTTTCTACGAGCTCGAGGATTTTGGGACGTGTGTGTGTGTGTATAGTCTCGATGCTAATGCTCTATAGAGCGCGCGAAACTTTTTCGCCTTTTTCTTTTTTATCGGATTCGTATTAAGTCGCGCGCGCGCGTGTGTGTGCGTGTTTGTAAGTGTATGGGTGGACTTTGACTTTTTGAGGAAATTCGCTTTTATCTGGGTGGGAGTAGATATGGCTTTTTTTGGATTAAAGTTACATAGTGTTGTTTTTCTTTTTTTACTGGAATCTATTGTGTGGATCGATTTAATTGCTATTAAGTTTATTTATTGTGAATCGGAATGAAAAAGAGTGATTTGAGTAAGCAGATGAATTTAATTGCATAAAATGAAAACATAGTTTGATATTTATTAAGATGTTTGTAATAATAGTGAAAATTTGTCCATTCAAATTTACCTTTCAACGTCAATCAATGCAAAGCCACTATCGCGCTGCGCACTCATTCAAATACAAAAGACTTCTATTGTTCAATCCGTTCCGCCCTGTCAGGCTCCTCCGAGCCAGCAGCTTCGCCAGGTATATTAATTAGTTTTTTGTCACAACACAATTAAAACCCCGGCCGTCAGGCGCAGCTAAACATTAATTACACCAGCGCTCGCCCCCGCGCACACATCCGCGCAATTAGGACGAAACGATGAATTTCGCTTGCATAACCACCTAGTTTTGTTCCTTAAATTTTTAATGCATTAATAAACGAAATTACTCCTCGCAGTGTACACACGCGCTAAATTTCCGAGTACCAGCAGCGCGTCGACGCAGGGCAATTAAATTACCCGTCATTTCACCTTTATAAGTAGGCTTCGACTAATACTCTGGCGCTGGCTGGGCCTAGAGCTGGCCGTGTAACGAAGCGACCGGCCTGAAATTTGTAATACCTGTTGCAGCATTAATTTCGTCAACAATTAATGAACACCTCGGCATATCGGGTTAATGGCTGTGTGTTCGAGGCGTTTATAGCGATCGCTTCCTCTCTCTCTCTCTCTCTCTCTCTCTCTCTCTCTCTCTCTCAGGGCGCGCGTACGTCCTTCGAACCGATTAGAAACTCCCGAACTATTCCCGGCATTTTAATGAAATTTTCAACTAGAAGCCCGAGCGCGAGAAGTTGGAGCGACGACCTTAAAGCGGCCCTGTAGCCGCGCCATCACTTTGTAAGGAGCGCGCCAAGCGAGAGAGAGAGGGCAACTTGGGTACTTTTCGAATTTCTCATAACTCCGGCTCTCGTTTCCCAGTCAATAAAACCGTATTCCCGGCCCCGAGCTTGTATAGCCCAAGCCGGACTGATTTTCCTCGCGCGGAAAAGGGCGCGTACACGCGGATTTTACGAGGCTCTCGACTGTACCTATCGGCGGAGACGCCGCCCGAGCGGGGAAGGTGAGAAAAAGTCGTACGGGACTGCGTGCGTGGGCGGAGGCCCCCCCGCGAGAAAGTTGCCTAATATCGAGGCGTACAGCCATGCGTAAAAACTTTGTTTATCGATGGAGTTGGGGCGCGCCCGGCTTTTTAAAAGGGTTCTCCTGTTACTACTCAATCTGGGAGAGCTTAATAAAATTTTTCCGTTTCCTTCTGGCGCAATGTCTTTACATCAAAAGTCTTTGCTCGCCTTCTTTATATAGATTGCTTTTTACGAGGAGCCGAGTTTGCGGCATAGTTTTATAGGCTAATTGAACTGAGATGTAAGATTTGTGTAAGGGAGTCTGAGGTAAATACTACTGATGTGAACAAATGTTATAAGCTACTGTTTAGGAACAAATTTGGAAACAAGGATAATTTTACAAATTGTTTGAATACGTTTTTCGTAATTTATTACGAAATAGTATTTAATATGAAATGTTTAACTAGAAATATAAATGAAAACTATATTCCTACAGTTATCCATCGGTATCTAATCGATCACAGTCAATGAACTATCTCGATCTACTAAAACAATAGCGCATCTTGAAGCTTTTCAGTTAATTGACTGATGAACTATACTAGCATTTCAGAAGACTAATACATTAAGAACTTCTAAATGAAACAAAAAAACGAATAATGTTCCTGAGAACAAGTTTTGTCTAAATTTATATTATCAGAGCTGTTTGTTGTAAAAGTCAAAGTTTAATGTATATATAGTACAAAAGGTTAAAAATAGGAAGTTTGCGCGAAGCACAAATATCTCAAAATAAGGCATTACGCTCGTCAGAGGTGATGCGCTCGCAATTCTGCTGTCAATCTGCTGCGCGCATCATCCTTCTTGCTTTTCACGCGCGCAGCACGCTCACTATAACAGATCATATAGTGATGTGTATTTTACAAAATTTTTAAAAAGTTTGGCGTCTTAGAATGTGAAGTTTAATTTAAATGTTATTTCATAATGAAAACTTAAATGTAGTAATAATTATTTTAAACATAATAAAATGATTGACTAAATAGAAATAAACTTAATTTTATATATTAAAGGTGTAGACGACTGATTTATTTATTTGCAAAAACTGATTTTATATAATACATATTTTTATGAAACATATTATCGATTTACTTTAGTGAAAGTAATAGCTACATTTCGTAATACAAACATATACTTTAAAACAATTCTGCAAAAATTGTTTATAAATCGAATAACAGATAAATAAATTTTACTGAACTTGATTTTACTGACACAAACATTATCTTTTCACAGAAAAAGCTTGATGCTGTTAAATACAATTTCACAAAACTATATGAGAAATCCATTTTTTAGTCTATAGAAATGAAATGCATTATTGTTTTGAAAAGCCTTCATATGAATGTGTGCGCGTAAACGAAAAGGTTGAAATGTTTATTATTTTATAATTATATAAAAAGTGTATTTTTGCTTAAACGGTTGTATCTTGAAAATTGATCATAAAAAATTAAACATACAAATATGTAGACATTAACTTTTATTTAACTTGACAAGAAGAAAATTATTTTGTTTTTGTTAAAACATTAGAATAATTGTGGTAACTTTTTTATTCATAGCTTTAAATATTGAAATTTTTTAATTAAAAAAATGTACATAATAAATAACATTATTTAATTACGAATTAATTTTCGGTATTAAATGATTAGAAAAACAAATTATCATGATAAAATTGCAGCTTCTATCAATTTATTCTACTCGTTACGCAAAAACCCAACTCTTAATTCCGCGTTCCTGACGTTGACGCAGCCCGCTAAATATTAGCGCGTTTCTTCGTATTATTACGTCCCGGCTTCCTATAACGAAAGTTTCGAGCCGAGCGCGGCTTTAACCGTCAGGGCTTGCGGGGTATAAAAATTTCTCGGCAAACTTGCACAATTGATAAAACGATCAAGCGCGTCAAAATTACTTATTCACATCCGCCTTTACGGCCGAGCCGTGCCCCATGTTACTTTTCCAGCCCGAGCCACTAGCCCGAGCCTGGTTACAGAAGCCGCAGAGCTGCGCAAAGAGGCGTTGTCCGTTTTAATCAACTTTTTAAAAATTCCTCCGCTGCAGGCGGCCGTTAAGACCGGCCCCGCCGGCTCCTGATTTCCCACTAGATTCTGCGCCTCCTTCTCTCGCGCAATTTTAATCCGCTCCACATCTCGTCTCTCGCGCTTTTTTCTCCTTACTGCGCGCTTTGACTTACGCTTCGTTCGCTTCATTATATTCGCTCGACTCTCCCGGCTAATCCTCCTTCTTCCCCTCTACAAATCGATTGTGTTTATCATCGTGCCTCGTTGCAGGGAATGCATTTTTAACCTTTTCTGGCTCCGCAAGCTCGGGCGTATATCGCGAGAAACTTATTTGGATCTATGCCCGCGATACTTCCGCGGGGCAACATTAACGCGCGCTAAAAAGTTTCGATTTCTTCTCGTTGAACGGTTCGATTCTATAAGCGAGAAGTTGAATCGATCTACTTTTTGGAATATGAGCGCCTGGAGGTGCTTTGAATGAAAAGTTAGCGGATGTTTTGCAGTCGAGCGGCTAATTTACAAACAGTTTGGCAGTTGAGAAGTTTTCGATTACGCTCAGGAATAAGGAGTCTTTGGAAGCGTTCTGGCGCGCCTTTCGGAAATTTCTTCGGCTATGAAAAGTGTTGTTAAATATATCGCGTGGATTTATTTCTGATGGATAATAATTAAAAGGTAAAGATCGATTGCCTAGTCGGAAAAACATTTATGAATTATTGTTGATATGTGTTGAGAAAAATTATGATTTTTAATGAATATATTTTAATGGTTATAAATTAATTTTAACGAATTATACACAGTTATATAATCGAATCCTTCAGTTAAACGTTGTAACATATGAAAAGTGTAGTTTATAGCGATACTTTTTTATAGCAGAAATTACTCGCAGATCAATATGCTAAAAATTTTATTTGGAATAAAAATACTAAATGTGTATAATTAATTCAATTAAATTAATTTCGGTTATTAATGTTTGTATCAATAAACATTATTTTACTGCGGAAAGCCTCTGATATACGTGATATAAAAAATTAAAAGTACGATAACATTCACTCTTTTATTTACATATTAATATTTCATGCAATTAGTGCATCGTTAACAAAATAAAATTTTGTGGTTGAGTAAATTAATTAATTTCAGTTTTTCGCAACATTGACTCGGCGTGACTCACAATCAAAAAATATAATATTTCAAAGAGCGCTGTTTTATACAGAAATATTAATTTAAACATCGGGAACAGTTACCAAGTAAATTTAAATGTACATAAATGACATGCAGTGTAAACACGCTCAAATGTTTCGCATAACACGAGCTAAATAATTAGTAGCCCTTTCGGCTTGATCGACTGTTATAAATTTCAATTTAATACTACAACAATGCGGTAGTTGAACTGAACTATTATAAACTAAACTAAATATTGCGTTCCATCGCGGTTGAAAGGTACATAACAGAGAAACGTTCCAGCCAGAAAATTAGAGAATACTAATATGCATGGACCAATTTTCATTCGAGCCAGTCAAATGTTCTTAATTCCAAATAAATACTCAAAACAACACTTAAATATTTCAAATGTAAAATATCACTAAACGCACCTTAGTTAATAAACCATAATTCTCTCTCTTTTCACAACCTAAAAACCCCATCCCTCAAAACACTTACCTACCCACTCATCCCAAAAATTATGCAACAAAACCCATCGTATCACAATAACGAAACTAAGTATCACGCTGCATTCACGCCGACGCGAGTAGCATTAACTTTTTCCATCCCGTCCTTCGAACTTATTAAAAGTTCTCAGCTGCTCCGCTGCAGCGCGCGCGTCTCAGCAGAATTTAATCTGTTGAACTCGCAGGCGCAGCGCGTATTACATCCAAACGCGCGCGCAGCCACGCGTCTCCAAGTTGGCTCGCGTCCTCGGTGACGTTAAGATGCCACATGTGTCAAGAAGTTCGAAGACAGCCGCGTATAGGGTTACCCGACTCACCGCGAGAAAGACCATTATTGCGATGATCCGATTACCGCTAACCTGCGCGCAGTGTATATAAGACACCTGGGATATATGTACGGGGCGGCGTACGCGCGTTGTTATTGCAGTGTGCAGAGGAGGAACGGATAATACCTTATAATACTAGAGCTCTCGCGCACTTGCGAATTGCGAATTGATTTATTGGGTTAGCTTGGGATATTGATACGTAGGGTTAGAAGAAGTTTATGGAGTTGCTTGATTTTTTTTTTTTTTTTTTTTTTTTGACAATTTGTTTAAACAGTAAAGGCTGTTCCAGCATGGAACATTATTTTACGCGAGGAGAAATTATGAAGTAAAAACGACGAAACAGTTTGAGTTTTTCTTTACATATAACTAACTGGTTGCGCCTCGCTACTTTCGATTTTCTTTTTATCGGAAAAAAATTTGGTATTGGGGCACAACCATTTTATTGGTGACAGATCTACTTAAATGTTGGGGTTGTGAGAGCACCAGCATCGAAGTATGACGTTCTACTGGCATATGAAAATTGATTTATAACCTATTAACCTAAAATTGCATTAACTTTTGTTATTTCTTGAATACATTTTTTACGTAATTTAAAAAC
>UELX01004871.1:0-15921 GCA_900480035.1 Eupelmus urozonus | reverse complement strand
ATATTAACACAATATTATTATAACATTATAATATGAATATCATTTTAGCATAATATTACGAACACAATCTTTGTACAATATTGATCGATATTATTACAATATTATCACAACATTGTTTCAATATTGCTACGATATTATTACAATATTGTTATAATTTTAACACAATATTGTTACGATATCGCTACAATACGGGGACAATATTGGCATAATATTGGAATATTGCTATACATATAACAGCTATTCCATTTTCTTTCCCTAACAGTAAAAGAATTTTTCGATTTTAATCCTACGAAGTAAAGTATATAAGAATCTATTCTTTTCACTTAAGGACATTACATACAAGAACATATTCATAATATGGACTATTCATTTTATTTTAAAATGTAAAGTTGAATGGTTGGACTAAAGAAATGAATCATTTTCTTTCAATATTGGAAGATAAAAAAATTCATTAGAATGTTTAAAAAAAAATGAACCTTTTAAATATTCATAGATGAAACTTTAATTCAATTAGTTCTTGTTTCGTGTTTGAAAGATAGCAGTTTTAATTTAAAAATTATGTTTTAAAAAGAGTTGATACATAAATCTATTCAAACATGCGTCAAGTCATACAAAATATATTCATAATACTTTGATGAAGATGCTTTTTGCTGTATTGACGGAGTTATTTTTTGTCCTATAACTAGTGATGTTTTTTACTTTGATGATCAATAACTCAGAGGTAATTTACTATTTAAAGCTACATTGTTTAAAGATACATATACTGAACAATTTACACATAAATTATTCAAAATAATTTGATGTTAAAAAAAAAAAAAATAATAATAATAATTTCGCGTCACTTTGAAATTCCAAGGATAATCTGTTGAAGTTAAGATATTAAATGATTACTTACAAAATTGAATCAGTAATTAAGAAACCAATTCAGATATTTCAAAATTTCATAGGTGTAGTGCAATAGTTAATTGCAGAGTTAATTGAAAATATACAGTTTTCTCAATATAGTAGTATGTAAGTACCATCCAATCGTAACGATGATTCCTTCATTATCTACTTTCTAATTTAGCATAAGCTACGTAAGTTCATGAAAAGTCGAAGAGATGGCGCCAGATTTTACAAAAGATACAAACGCACGGAGTACATACTTATGGCAATGTATAATATGTTAAAGCTAATAAAAACAATCAAATCATACGCATGAAAGAATTGTTTTATGATTTTTAAAATATCCGATTATAACGGATATCGTAAGTAAATTATCAATATACGAATTAATATATTGACACAAATATTGTAAAATAAAACAATAACTTATTAGCAAATTCAAATTATGAGCTTCTAATACAAAATATCAATTGATGTACGAAAATTGAATATGAAATAAAAATTAGATTTATTAACAAACAACTTATTTGATAATTATGCTTAAAAGTTAAAGAATTTATTGAGAAATACAAAAAAAGGTATATAACAAGATTCTATATTTTATACTAACAATACGCGTGTAGTATGTAAAGTTACGAATTACGTGTAGTATGTAAAATTACATTAATGTATGTACGCTAAATTTTGATGGGATTGTAATAAAATTTATAATAACTAGCAAAATTTAATATGTTATACAGTAATATTCTTACTTGTAATTACATCTCATAGTTATATAGAAAATAGTAATTTTTGGTACGCTTCTTCTCTCTATGTAGACAATTTTTATATTATTTTTTTATTATTTTTTATGAATCTGCTTTCCTATAGAGTACTTTAAGTATTAGGTAATTTCGCTTAGTATTTCAAATATTTTTTTTCTTATAAGTTTTAGTTCTGAAATAAAGTATTTCAAGTAATTTTTAAAAGTATCAGATTTTTGTAAAAACAATACTTAAAGTCTTATTTTCTTATTTTGTCAAATAAAAAGTTTATAAAGCACTTTTTTGAAGCACCACGTACTGGAAAATGTACTTATCTGAAATACTTTTGTTATGTACTGGAAAATTGTGCAAGTTTATATTAAGTAAACTATTTAAAATAATATTCAAGTTTCCAAATAATTTTTTACAGTATATCACTCATTTACTTATCACTAAATGTATTCGGAAAGTGAGGTAATTGTACTTAAATTTTTTTTAGTAAATATTAACCATCAATTTGGGAATTCTAAAGTACATAGAAAATGTTTCTAATTATCGAAGAAAATAAATTAAAAACTATTTTCTATTATTACTAATTAGGATCAAAATTTTAATCAGTTTTTATTGGATTTTTCCCACCGCATAGGATATTATATACTTATCTATTCTAATATTTCTGGATATATTAATGGAAGATATATTAATAGTTTGAAATATTATATGACAAAAGTTTTATTACAATTTAATCAAACTGCTGCGGAGATAAAGTTTATTAAGATTAATATAAATAAAATTGAAAAAAAAATATATAATAAAGAAACTTAATCTTTTTAGTAAATTTTATAATTAACTTAAGCAATAATAGATATAAATATGTTGACTTTATGTTCGATCGAAGGAATTGCAAGTCATACTTAACATTATTTTAAAAACTATAATTACAAATATAACTATATTCAAACGCTTAGCGATACCTTTTTTATAGCTAATATTAAAACAAACATAGGACTTCCAAATCATCTAGCTGGACTAAATGCATCTCCGCATAAACAAAAAGAAAAAAAAAAGAAACAGGTAGACGAAAGAAATGCGGTAAGTAGCTTCGTCGTATTCGTGTGCGCGCGCGGAAAAAGAATAGGAAAAAATGGTCTTCCGAAAAATTTGAAAGAGCCGAGCGACGAAGAAAGTGTCATGGAAAATCCAAACAATGCCTCATCATCATGCTCCCGCGCGAGTCTATTTCGTAACGAGGCCGTTCCCGCGGGCGCGACAATTCTCTCTCATTTTTTCACACTCTCGACGAGCGCCGGTCTCATGAGTGACGATCTCGGCCACAGCAATCGTTATGTCTTTTTCGAGAAAAAGGCCGACATCCTCGGTTTTGCATGTCGGACTGATTCGTTGTATTTAGCTATGAAGGTATTTTTAATTGTGTAATTTACTGTGTTGTTTACTAATTCCATTTTCAAAAGAAAATGCTTTGGATTATTTAGATTATTTGTAATATATTACGTGTTTACAATTTACAACTATTTGTATATTATTAATTTTCATTGCTCAGGAGTGTGGTACTTTCGGATCACGGGTACAGTTAAATTGAGCTAAGTTTGAGTTAAATTTAGAAGAGTCAAAATATACAAGAAAACGTTACAGTTTTTTGTTGCAGTTATAGAAATTTTTAGTGTTATTTTAATCATAATCTAGAAACATATCTTTTGCAAATCTCACTTTAAAAGAAATACTAAAACTATTAATTTTCCGAAAAGACATTTTTTTAAATAAGCAAAAAGACAAACTTTAATAAAATAATAAGAATCATAAGCTTGAAATTAATTTTGGGTATTTTAGTAATTAATATTACATAGTGCAAGGAATGTCTGATTATATGTGGCCCTTTTCTACTAAAATGGATATACGCACTCCTGTAAATCGAGAAAAAATATTGTATTTTGTTGTGAGGCTTTATTAAATCAATAAATTTTCAATTGATTTAACTAAATTTAATTAAATTAATTTTTTTATTGATTCAATTAAACCTCACAACAAAACAAAATATTTTTTGACAAGGAGAGGATCGGAAACGTGGATCATGGATCTTGCTGAAACTTTTTAGGGCCTTCTTTAGATGAATTAAGAAGATCTGTGTCTCAGAGTTTTTATTCAGTAGGCTTGAAAACACGAATTATCGACAATTTTACTATTAACTTTAGAAAAATTGCTTTTCGCAAAACTTTCAATAATTTCGTTGATATGAGTCATATTTTAATTAAAAATATAAAAAAAAAAGAAAACAAACAAAACAATTCAGATTAAAGAAAACAAGAACTGATAAATATTCTTTTTGACAAACTTATGGTAGTTCGAATTAGAGTAACAAAAGCTTACCTATATATTCAGACCTGTTAATATTTACAATTGGACAGTGTTAATTCTATAAATCAACGTTGATTTTTTTTATTAAAAGTCATCTAAAATATTAAAACTCTTATAAGTACATCAATTACCTACAACCTCAACTTATTACATGCCCCTTACCGCAGATTTTCATATTTTAATTTTTCAATAAATAAATTCCCTCACGCAATACCCGCAGCTTTTCAAATTAATAAATTCCAATTGACCTAGCATCTTACCCCTTGGTCTCTTAAAAATCCCACCTAAACCACAACTCGGCGATTATGCACTCACTGAGGAAGCCGAGGGCGAGGGCGAATCCAGCCTGGGAATTGCTTTGAATTAAAAAAGATAAAGAAAAAAAAACGAAAGCAAGAGCGAGAGAGAGAGAGAGGAGAGAGAGAATAAATGTATGGCCGAATGAGATTCGAATCGGCCTCTATCCCTTATCCTCGCATATACCAGCACTCCGGCCACGTATATACACGTGCAAGCTCTGCCAGTGAGCGCGCAGACTCTCCAATTACGAACGCGTATACAATATTCATTCGCCTCGAGATATTACCGCATACATATACACGCACGAGGGCCAAGCTCCTCTCTCTCTCTCTCTCTCGGGCTGAAAATCCGATTCGCTCTTACAGTTTTTACCCTCCGGTTTTTACGACGTGTAGAAGATTATGCCGCATATCTCGCGACTAGCAGCGCGCCTCTCTCTCTCTCTCGCTCTCATTTCCCTACTTCCTTGAAGCTCGGGCTGGCTGGCTCCTTAAAAGAGCGAGCTCCGGCTAGAAAGAGAGCGCAGCCGAGTAAAAGCTCCGAGAGAGAGCGTATATGTATATACGTTAGCGCGGCGCAGAGAGAGAGAGAGCGAGATAGAGGCAAGGGAGTGGAATGGCTGAGGGGCTGCTGCTGCTGCTGCTGCTGCTGCTCGACGATGAGGAAGAGGTGGAGGTGCTGCTGCCGCTGCGGTGGAGGGGTAAAAAGAGGGAGGAGGTGGAGAGGGGTCCGCGCTGGCGCGCGCGCGCCCGCTCGCGGGTCGTTATTTTTGTGCCTGCCTCGTCTTTAATTTCTCTCCCCACCTGACCCCCCTCTACCTCCCCCTGCACCTACCCCGCGCAAGCAAGCTCTTTTCTTCCACGCAACTCTCTCTCTAGTTGGAGAAGGAGAGAGAGAGAGCGAAAGTCAGGGCGCGCGAGGGAGAAAAGCAGAGCGGTTGTCTTAGTTCGTATGCATATCTCAGTGGGCTCCACATATTGATTCAGGGCGTCATTACGCGCCTCTCTCGTCTTAGCTCGGCCGGCGAGGCAGCCCCCCTTCCGCCGCCCCCGCGCAACGGACCCGAGAAGGGGTAGAGAGAAGCGTCTTTACCTATATGCGCGCGAAGAGAGAGAAAGGGAGAGATAGCCGAGCCGCGAGGGACACTAGCCGCCTTATCTCTCGCTCCCTCTCGCACCATTCAAAGCCCTCTGTCTGCGCGCCGCCGCTGCCTCTATGTGTATAGCAGACCCCGGCCGGCAGCAGCAGCAGCCGAGCTAAGACTCTGGACGAAGATCGCCACTCCTCCCCTCAATCTCTCTCTCTTGCTCGCACCCCTTTCTCTCTCTTGCTATACGGTACACAGCTCTGGCGTCTTACGCGTATATGTATATGTATGTATATACGTGGCAAGCGCGGCCAAGGCTCGATCAACGTCCGCGTCCTGTGGCTCCCTTTGTGTGGGTGAGATTGTCGCTGTCACTTCTTCTGCGTTTTTCTGTTTCCTTTTTTTTTCTTGTTTCGCGCTGCTCTTTTTTCTTAGCCGAGGGATTATAATGCTGCGGTGAAGATTACCAGGCTGTTTGGTGGCGCAAGGACAGATGCAAGGATTTTCTCGGTAATGTGTAGAGGGTTAGAGTGACTGATGGAATTTTTGTCGTTTTGTTGGTGAACGAGTTGCGTGGCGATGGTGATATGTCAGTAATTTATTTGAAAAGTGTCCTTTTCGGGGTTCAAGATACAAAACAATTTTTGAGCTCATAGTTATCACTAAAGTAACCGAGACGGGGATTTTCTAATGAGAATTCTATTACGTAAGTATTTTGCAAAGATACATAATCTGTAGATGTTAAATATCACTGTACGAACTTTTTCTTAGGATACAAGTATTATAAATTTTACAATGTTAATATATTTAAAAATTTGAATTTTAAATAATGTAAAATTGTGCAAAAATTTTAAAAACTATCACGTAAAACTTTAACTCCAAGAATCGTAATGCAGCCACAGATAAGAAACGCACATAATTTCAGGAATCTAAATTATTCCAAATCAGAATCCACACAGCATTCCTAAACAAAACCCCAATAAACAACATTATAAATTTTTCCCCACCGCCTTTCATACTTCAAACATCCCCCCACACTTCAAACTATCCCAACCCAAAACGTTCCAATCCATTCGCGAAAATCTTTCGATTCAGTTTCCTGCCCTATTGAAATGATATATATCCCCAGCGTCTGTTGATCTGACGTTCTATGCTTGGGCCGTTCCGAACGGATCTTCGGCCTGAGCGCGGCGCGCGCTTGCGCTGGCTTTGAAACCAGCTCTCTCGCTCTCTTTAACAGACTCGAGTCGGGTTTCGAGATCCCGTGTAGAGAGCGGCATAAAATTTACATCTTGTTATACTTTGCTCCTTTCAGCCTCCGAGATCCTTATTATCCGCGGATCAAACTTATTGCAATGTTATTTTTCGAGCTAAAGTGCCCTCTATTAGGTAACCCCGGAGCATACGCTAAATGCGGCTCTCTTGGAAAAGTGACTGCTAAATCGAGGCTTTTTGATTGATTGGAATGCTACTGTATGGCGTTGTTTTATCTTGGAAGGGTAATCGTTTTCTTTACGTTATTGTCAATTGCTTTTAAAACGTTAATCTATACTATAATTATTACTTATAGTTGTAAATAAATAATAAATTTCCATGTTTAAAATCATTATTGTACATTTCGATCCTACCAACAATCAGCCAACCGATCATCCACTCCATCCCAACAATCCACTCGATCACCCATCGAAATCCAAAGTTTCACCCACCAGCGAAGCAGCGCGCGTTTCGGAAACTTCAATCCTCCAAACTCTTGCGTCGTCCCTATAAACCCACTCATTCTTTATGCGCGATCTCGCGAGATGGCGGGCAATCAAAAAAAGGACTCGCCACAAATCACATTTACATGTAACGACTCTACCTAATTGGCCCGCGCGAGCGGGTAATCGATGGTTGCCGAATAAGCGCTTATGTACCTATACGTAACCCAACATAATGAGGCCCTCTCTCTCTTGGAATCTAATCCGCGAGCGCAGGCTAAGATCACGGAAGAATGCGCCGAGGAGACGGAGAGCTGAGCGTTTCACGGCGGAATCGTATGGAATCGTGAGTGATAAATAAAATCCTGTTTGCCAGCGGTTTTGGGAAACAATAGTGGCACGCTGGCGTGGGAGAGAGGCTGGGGAATTTTTGGCAATTGGTTTACTTGGACTGGTTAGTGAGAAAGAAATGGAAAATAGTTTATTTGTTGTGATTAAATTAGCGTAATTAATTGGGTTGTGAAAGTTTATCGCTTTGAATTTATTTCTCTCGATTTATACTTGATGAAAAAGGTCGTTAGAAAAAGAACGTCTAGGCAGGCCTTAAAGTGTAGCACATATAAACTCCGCGCTTTTATACGAAATGATTGATGACGTGTATTAAGTATTTATTTATTCACCTGCGTCAGTTCACATAATAAATTGAAAAAATTCGAAGATTAAGTGAGCCGAGATCCCGTTGACGTACGCATACATTTTCAGAAGTGCGGGGCTCAAAAGTAGAAGCCGAGAATCGAAATCAATTTGCTTTATCAAAGTATCTGGATCTTTTACTCGCGCGGCGTCGCGCCGGGGGTGGCACTAAAATGAATGCGATAACAAGTAGATACAGGTAAGAAGTATATAAGACTTAATTCAGAAACATATTAACATTAGATTTAGATCGCAATCGTCCTATAATTAAATAGCCATTAACTTAATATGATGAATAAAAGAACGGACTTATCTGCGTTCACTTTTTAATGCTTTATGTGGGATTGTAATTTACATTTTTGCTAGCTAAGATTTTATTAAAAGTTATAAAAAAACGAACTGCTTTAATTAATAATTAGTTATACAAGTGACATTTACAAAATGTATTATATGTTGAAATAAAATAAATATCGTACCTATTTCAAAATTAATTAATCATTATTAAAAGTAAATATTTGTGATAGCCAATACATTATTCCACCTTGACTGTACGGACAAAAAATTCAATTTAATAACAAGTTTTATCGTTGTAAAAACAGACGCTTCAAACTTTCAACGGTACTCCAAAATCGCTCCATTCAAGGGCGATTCGGCACTGAAAATCTGTTGATCCTGCTTAACGTATAAACGACTTCGACTCCTCGGCGTTATCATCTCACCTATATAGACTCACAAAGACGGAAGAGGACGTCAATAGCCGAGTTTTTAAAAACTAATAAAGACGAAGTGATTCAAACTATGCGTCTTACCGATCACGCCCGTAACTACTGAATTTATAAAAACGTTTTTTACACGCATGTATCACACTTTCTGTTATAAATCCTCATAAAACCCTACAATCACAACCGATCTCTACTTCTCCTCAACACATCTAAAACCAAAAACGCCAAAATTAACCAAACACCAAATCCCAAGAATAATATTCTCCTCGGCCTTAGCGTCTCCGCGCGATTACCGCGCGGAGCCCGCGTAATCTTTCTTTTCTTCCCGCTCTTAATTCCCACACGCACACTCGCTTGCCTCGTGAAATAAGTAAAGCGACGCGCATCTACGTATACACATATACGCGCCGTATAAACTGCCGAGGATGGGGAGGATAGGGTCGCGCTTTTAATGCTTTCACGCAGCGCTCCCAAGAAGAAGAAGAAGAAGAAGAAGCAGCAGCAGAAGAAGAAGACAGCGAAGGCAGGGGGTGGATATTCGTAAAAGGGAGCCGTGGGAGGCGGGAGGTGAGCTTGCGAGGGGGTAGGAGAGCGAGGGGCGGGATGTTAATTTTTCGCTAATCAATACCGTAAAAGTCTAAAATGTCTCGCGTATGTGGTGGGACGGCTGCTCTCGCCCCTCTCTTGCTCGTTTGCTCTTAGCTCTCTCTCTCTCTCTCTCTCGCTCGCTCGCTCGCTCTTAGCTCCCGCATCGGCGCGTTTTCTCTCATTTGCCTAGCTAAGAGTGCGAAAGACGCAAATGAAGAAGGACAGAGACGGAGCGAGGGCGCGCGCGCGCAGTTCGTTCTGCGGGGGGCGAAAAAGAAGGGTGAAGGAGGGAGCGAGAGAGGGTAAGGATATTCTACTCCCTCTTTTCTCTCTTTCTCTCTCTCTTACTTTCGAGGAGAGAGCGCCTTTTTACACGCTGAGAGAGAGAGAGGGACGAAAGAAGGCAAAGTTCCACCGGTTAGAGCTTTCTCTCTTACTCGCGAGCGACGGGGGGGTGCTCGGAGGTTCTCATTAAGCAGCCCGGGCGCGCACACCAGCCGCGGCGGTGGCGGCAGCGGCGGCGGGGGTTCAAATAAGAAGAAGACGAAGAAGCGCGCGCGCGCCCGGCAGAAGAAGGGAGAAAAGGAGAAGAAAGCGAGTATAAGACTAAGACATAGGCGGCGGCTGCCGCCGCTAAAAAGAAAGAGAGACCGAGAGCCGGCAAACGAACGAAGACGGAGAAATGCCGGCGCTCTGCCAGTGTGTATGTATATACGTGTAGGTAAGAAGGAGTGGGGAATTATCAGGGCCCTCTTTCTCTCTCTCTGGCTCTGAGCTTTCTCACACTACGCGTAGTCCTGCGGGGGTGGCAATATGGCCGCCGCTGATGAGTGATGCTAAATGCACGCAAGCTCCGCGGCGAGTACACACGAGTCATTTGGCTGGAGAGGAAGGCGAGGAGTGCGTGTGAGCTTTATTGCAGGGATATGATGAGCTGCGGGGGAGAGTGTGTATTATCGCCGCTGGGGAGTTGGGATGGTGTGGGATGCATGAAATTATTATTTTTTTTTGTTTTTTCGTTTTTTTTGAGAGGTTGATTAAACATGTAAGCTCATTCTTGTGTATGGGTATTTGCAGTCTAGATAAATGTAATTTCTATTTGTTATTTACGACAAGCTTCAATCAAGCGTGTTATTTATTACGTTATAATTGAATTAATATTGTGGTTGAGGATTGTACTACAGAAAAACTATGTACAATTTCACAATTTTCAGTAAAAGCAAACTAATAAAAAAAGTGTGAGTAAAAATGGGTTTAGTTTAGATTTAATTTAATATATGTAGTAGAAATAGGATTAGTTCAATATAGCTGTTTTTATACTAAGAATATCGGATTATATATTAGCTATTACTTGTTTATAAATTTTACTGATAACCTATTTACGAATTTTATGATTTTGAATTGAATGAGGAAGTTATTTATAGTAGAAACGAATCGTTGTTCAATTTGAGAAACAAAATAGTCACTCATTTTTTAAACTATAGTATTATTAACAATAAAAAATTTAAATAGACACACGAATAACGCGAAAATTAACTAATAATTAGAGTATTTTTCTTTATTATTTCAATGAAAAGTTTAAATTTGTAGGTATCTATTTATATACCTCTCATTTGAACAGGTATAAACGCATTGGAACCATTATATATTCTGTATATGAATAATCGTTAAAATTAGATGCTCACAATTGACCACTTATGGACGGCTAAATATATTTATATAATATCTAAATTTATACGTAATTCTTAATATAGATATGCAACTCAATAGCATTCATGACCTGTGTAAGCCATAATCTATTATTTCTCCATACCTTTGATTACATTGTAACAAGTGGATATTTTCATATAAAGGATTAATTATACCCCACATTCTCATGCTGATTGCCCAGCTATTTATATCAGGACGCTTATGAAAATAAAGCCATAAAAGACCATTTCAAAATAATAACCAATTACTCAACCCACAATAAAATCAAATCTAATTATTTCACGTCCGCTCGAATCCGAATAGGCAGCCAACAAATCCAGCGACCCCAGCATCCCCAAAGCGTTTCTTCGATCCTTCCACTTCAACCCTTCTCCTTTACACATCTCCATCAATCAAAATCCCCGCCCCACAAATCAGTCCCTCAGAATCTCCCGACAAAACATCGCTAAACACATCCCAAATCTCCCTCCCCGTAACCCCAGCGTCAACAGAATCGCTCCCGGAAGGTCAGTCCCTAAATCAGCATCCTCTCGAAAAAAAAGGCAGTAACAAAACTAAGAGTCGAGCGCTTCTGCAAACAGCCTCGTCCATAAATATACATTCATCGCCGGCGGGGCCGCCTGGCGCGTATGCAGCCGCGCCGGACGCTGATGCGCGCCGTACGGCTCCTTCTGTTTCCTCTCTCTCTCTCTCTATCTCGCCCAAGACGGACACAACGGCGGCGGTCGCTGCTTCTTGCCGAGCTGGAGGAGAAGCCAGGAGGAGCTGGGAGGGTGGGGGAAGAGGCCAAGGGGAATGCAAATTAGAAGGAAAGGGGGGAAAAGCCGAGCAAGTGAGAGTAAGAGAGAGAGGACAAGGGGTAGTTTCTCCTCTCCGGTTCCTTACGTCCTGTACAGCCTCGGCGAAGGAGCTTCGCTTATGTAAACGCCCGGCCAGAGGAGGCATGTGTGCGCGCGCGCGCTGTCCCCGCGAGTGTATGTATATGCATGCGAGGGGCTATATATCGATTGCCGGCCAAGTCAAATTCGCAAGCGTCGCCGCCACACCGTACGCACTTCTCTCTCTCTCTCTTCGGCTTTCTCTCCTTCGATCCTCCTAAGTTTCTCTGGCCGCCGCCGTCGCTTGCTTCTACTAGACCCCTGAGCTGTACGTACGGTAATTATTGTATAGTCCTTTCGCCTCGTGCGTGGGTTTAAGGGGAGGCTGTGTGTGCCGGGTTGGGAGTATAGTTGGAGCGAGATTTCGGGATCGGGAGTTGGAAGAAGGGCTGGGGGAGGGATGAGGATTAAGGGTGGATGTGTGTTGGTGATTTTCGAGAGGGCGATTTAAGGAGTGTGTCTTGGTGGGTTTGTTGGTTGGATTTTTCTTTTGTTGATTGCGATTGAAGTTGGTTTTGGTGTAGTATTAATAAGTATTAGGGAGGTAAAGTAAACTAGAAAGTGGTTGGAGCGTTTGGTTTTATAGTATATTTTAATTGAATTATTTGGGGATTGATTAGTACGAAAAACTAATTTATTGGCTCGATAAATAAATGATTATTAAACTCTTATTAACTTCACTTATAAAATATTTTTGTGGCTTTTAGAAAATCTAATGAAAATGTTAAAAATGAAAAAGCATAATTTTACTTTAAATATATCGAGAAGCTTTATTTGATTTGTTACATCGCAAAAATTTATTATAAAATTGATAAAAAACAAATAATTATTTCAAATATTTTAAATTATATGGATTTGCTTATGAAAACATTTAGTTCTAATAATCAACTATAAATCACTTTTTCCTCACCCACCCCAAATTCCCCAACCAAAAAGCCTCTTACCACCTCATCCACCCAATCCAAAACTCCCACCCCCGCACTTTTCAAATTCCAAACAATGCCCTCTCCCAATACATAAACCGCATCCGCGCAGTTTCACAGCCACCTCGCCATATATTGGCCAACAAAATCCCCGCTCCTATACAGCCCAGAGCCTTAGGCTCCTTTGTTACCTCCCCCCTTACCCTCAGCGTCACGCAACGGCCGAAAATCTTGGCAGCCAGCGCGTTACTCCTCGAAACAATGTCCCCGCGGCGCGTCCAAGACGCGCGCGCTGCTGGCCATCAAGACGCGGGCGCGATATCTCCCCAGGCGCATAACCGGCCAACGGCAGCAGCATGCACGCATGTAAGTGCCGCAGCTCGCTTAGCCTCGCGCGCGCGCGCGAGCCTCGATTTAACGGGTGTCATCAACGGACGAGCGGAGAGAGAGAGAGAGAGATTCCGGCTACTACAGCCTCTCGCGGGAATTCTGATTTACTATACGGGGGGCCGTAAACGCTGCCGTAAAAGGCGCGGGAGGAGAGAGCTGCGAGAGTGCTGGGGGTATGTAGCTATAGGGTTTTAGTTGCCTTTTTTTTGAGGGGGGAGGAAAAAGTTTCGGAGAACTATTTCGGCAGTGGGGCTGGAGAGCTTTTGTTATGGGCTGGGTGTGATGGAGAACGAGGTGTTTGGGCTGGTTGTTTGAGAAGTTTTATTCGTTAAGTTTATTTGTTGTGAGGGATAAGGATTTTCGATGCTTTTAATTTGTCTGGGTGATTTGATGGGTGTGAGGGAGGTGAGACTGTAAGATGGAGTTTTAAAATTGATTGTGTGCCTGACTGTAGTGATGCCTGATCACTTTTCAAATCATTTAATTACATTTTTTACAATTTTGAATGTTTAGTTACAGTTCTTATCTAAAATTCACTTTCTTCAGATCTTGAATCAGTGTACATTATCTATATTATCAAAAAACTATAAAGAAGTCAACAAACAACCAGTCTGTACATACTCGACCGTATCTACTGACACCAATCCTCCACCAACCACCACTAAAACCACTATCCCCGCGTCTTTTCTCCCCGGCAGCCACACGCCGCGTGAGAAAGTTCAATGATTCGCACTATATAGACCCCGAGCAGCCGAGCTCACGCTGAATTTGACTGACGCTCGTGGGCGCGATATTACGCTCATAATCTCGGCTCGCTCGCGCGGAGAAAGTGTCGGTTTGCGCGCAAACTGCTAAAGGGTGAAGCCCGAAAGGCAGAGCCCGAGCTGCATACTCCATTAATCGTCGCGCCCACGCCCGTGTTTTTCATAAATCATGCCTTTTGTGAGGCTCGAGGCTGGGGCAGGACAAAAATAAGCGTGACCGGGCTTTGAGCTGGTTTTGTGTACTTGGATTAGAAACTAATGCGACTTTTTTTTATTTTTGTTTCTGTTTTTGTAATAATAAAAGTGATAATCTCTGATGTAATGTAACTATTTTGAGAGCTGTAGCTATTTAAAAAATCACATTCGAATTAGCATAACTTCCACACAATAACAAAGACTTCGTGCAGCAGCATAAGTATATAGGCTATAACATTTATTCTTAAATTTATACGCCTGATAATGCTCTTTATACGAACAAATGACCACGTGTATACGCAGAGGCAAAAGCACGAGCTCGCGAAACTTTAAGGCTCCTGATTTATATCGCGCGTTCTATATCGTAACTTTGATAATATCAACATTCACGACGAGGCTCACTCCCGATATGCTCACTAGCTGCAGGCCGGCATGGCCATTCGGGACAAATAATTCGCTGCACGTTACAGCTCGGCTGTGAGTACACATGCGATGTCAGTGTTCTGCATTTTTTTAGTAATTAATCATGTAACTCGAGAGTTTGTGTGTGTGTGCGGTATGTAAATATACTTTATCGTTAGTGTACTTATATGTTCGATATTCTAAAATTACGCAGAATATTCGATCTTAACAGTTTATCAAGGAAAACTTGAGATTCCCACTTTTTACGACCTCGTCTATTCTCCACCCTTCAGCCAGGCCGTCAAAATCCCCGCGAAACAATACGAACTCTCGGCTAAATTTAATTTTACATAAACACATTCTCGCCTTAAACTTTCCTCTCGCAATCGCTCCTCAGATCTTCCTCCCCCGCAAAAGATTTACGCCGAGTTTCATTTCCCCTGGAAATCTTTGATCTACATCTCCAAAGGTGCCACTATACACTCAAACTTTCCGACACCCCGCCGTTATAATATTGTCTCTCCTCTCCGCGGAAAAGCTCGCTAACGAAAACACGCGCCAGACTCGCAAGAAACCATATAGACAGCGCAAGAAGCGTCCAGCGGCTATATAGAGTGGGTATACACACAGGAAAGACGTCGAAGGGGTAGAGAGAGAGAGAGAGGCAGACTGCGACCCTATATCTTTCGTCGCGCTGGAAGCGCAGAGCGCGCGCAAGTTGGCCTCTCTCTCTCTCCCCTATACACATGCATATATCGTCCGGCAATCTTGCCTATCCACCCTTCGCGCCGGGCTTGCACGTACTCCACTTGCCTCGTTCTCACCAAGTCGCGCACGCGGCTCCTTATACATATACGTGCTTCTCCATCCTAGCTCTCTCGCTCCTCTGTGTACGTGTATATATACGTATACGCTTCAGAGATAGCCCTCTCTCTCTCTCGCAGGCAATCAACCCTTCGTCTTACTACATTACTGACCGCCCTACGCGGCTGCGTCCCAGGACGACGTCTCGGCCCTTTCTCGCTGCTCCTTCAGAGACGCTGCGAAGAGAGGAAGAGCGAAATTCAGCGGGGACGAGAGCACGCGAGAGCAGGGATAATCAATGCGAGATAGAGAGAGCGAGGCTAGGGAAGGACGTGAGAGAAGAGGAGGAGAGAGAGTTGAGTCTCTGTACAATCGATTGCTGGGTGACAACTTAAGTTGATCAAAGTTCGGCCGCGAGCGTGTATAGCTGGCTTCGTGCGGCTGCTGCTGCTGCTGCAGGAGAGGCGATGCGTTAGTCGACCGGGCGAGCTTTGTTTTGCGATGCTGCTGCGGGGTGAAAGTAATTTTACGCTTGGGGATGGTTGGAGTGGATTGCCAAGTGGATTTTGGTTTTGGTTTTGATGGTATTTTTAGGGGTGGGTGGGTGAGATAATGTTTGTAAATTAATGTACTTTTTGATTGACGTATGCGTAAAATATCTTTTACGCATTTTCAAAAATGCGTAAAATTCTATTTTACACACACGGAATCAAAAAATTTTGTTCGACACGCGTGTGAAAATTGAATCTCGACTCAGGCGATTACCA
>UELX01004870.1:0-15923 GCA_900480035.1 Eupelmus urozonus | reverse complement strand
TCTTAAAATATCCTTGGAAGATCACTGTAATATTCTTAAAGTATTCCTGAAAGATCTCTGGAATATTGTGTAATGTTCCACTGAAATCACCTGTGTTTATATCTAGTATGCTTTTATTTCTGGCTACGGTCATCATGTAAATAATTATATTGTATTAACTTTTGTACTAAGATGTGCAATAAAACTTTATCTATATTTATCTGAAATATATACTTTTCCTCTAAACATATTATTTTTCTAAGGATCTTACAATAGCAACTAGTTTTGTTATACAGTTACTTAACAATGTTTACCTACCAATTATCGAAACAATATTATATTGTCAGCTGTCACTTATTACTAAAAAGAAAGAGAATAATTCATTTTTTTACATTCATAGAAAGCTATATATAACGCCGCTACAACACCTGTCATTTAATTTCGCCATCAGCGTGTATGACCTTCATAAAAAGAATAACGAAATAATTAACGATCTTCGGTACACCGCTCGAACGATATATCAGCTTCGGCTTTGACAGTCCATATGTCGGGCTATTATATAAAAAAATAGGCGGTGATTCGCCGAGGTAACTCGATATTTCCTCGATAAAAGGGGCCATCCCTCCGTGCGCATCGGGCGAAATGACCCGTGGAACCTGTGGCGCCCGGCTCATTCATCCCCGATAGCATTACGTATTCCTTGCGCTCTCTGCGCTCCTCTCTCTCTCCCTCTCTCTCTCTCTCTCTCTCTCTTCAATTTCCCTCGTTCGGAAGCCCCGCAAAGCTTTTACGGCCAGCAGCGCCGGGGAAACGCGTCTATTTGACTATCAATCAACGTTTTATATGAGATTCTTAATAACGCTGCGTGATTAAACATGCGCGCGACCCTTGAGACTCTGTCCCAAGATTGATTCACCTATATTTCGCGAGCTTAATACAATAGGGATAAATAACGTCTAAATAAATCCACGCTCGAGCAGCGCAGAAGATTCGAAGAGCAGACCGTAACGTAAAGACCGAAAGTATAGAGCGGACTTAACGAAACCGCGGGCAGTCGAGTGGCCTCGTTAGAGTCTCGCAGCGGGAAAAAAAGAGATATTGGCTTGAGAGCTTCGAGAAGCGTAGCAGTAGTAGAAGCATCCCTTTTATCCCGCCCAATCGTTCGCGATACATCGGCGGTGGCTCGGTTTACAAGCGCACAAATCTCTTCGGGCGCGGCTCGCTGCCCCCTCGCCACGGGTGATTTAGCGGCTTTTTCCAGGGATTCCGGGGATTTCGAGCGGGGGATAAGGCCGAGCAACTCTTTTATATCAATCGACAAACTCTACTTGACGGCGATGCCGAGTTCGAGAAAACGTATGTGCACAATTTGCCTGTGATTGTAGGAGTTTATCTACTCATTTGATTTTTTTATTTATAAGATATTAGATTTGTCAATTTTAAATGTGGGATTCAGTGATTATAGTTTATTCGTTAAAATAACGTTATAAGAATTTTCATTCAAACACATCCATTCAGCCTGAGCACATAAGTACGTGCCAAGCAGGAAAACGCACTCTGAATAATTTCCAATATAACAAGTTCCAATAGCTATTAGCCCGCTCGTCCTGAATTCGTTCAAGAAATTTCTCTCGCAGCTCGCGCGGGGCATAGCAATACAGCCTGAAGTCTATTTCGAGGTGTCACGGGGAATGGCTCCTATATCATTCGCCGTTGCGCTCGCGCGCTCGCGAGATCCACTTCGAAATTCCAATTTCGCTGAAACGCGAATATAGGTGAAGGCAGTTTGTCATGCGATTCTCGAGTTTTTCGCGACTATTTCGCCCCCCCCCCCGTCCTCGTTCAGTTATATACGCATTCCATTTGTTATTCCTAGCCGTCTCCAATGATTCCCGCGCGTCAATCAAAAACGAGCGCGAGGAGCTCGCTTTAAAAATATTTCATCGACTCGCAGTATGAAAATAGTGAAACACGGCGAAGCAGGAAGAAACTAAAAGACTCGCTCTCTCGGTTCAGCTGAGATAAGCCGGAGTCGATAAGCCGAGCATGAAGATCGTCGCGCGTGAAGTCATCGGTTAAGTGCTCCTCTCGTTCCTTATTCTCCCGTCGTTGCGGAAGCCCGGCTGCTTGACAATGATTATATAGCTAATTAATTATAATGAGGGCCGTAAGTGTGAATCGGTCCCGACACATCTCTCTCTCTCTCTCTGATGCGCTTTCTTTTCCACTCTCGGCTCGGAGCTCGCTCGTGTGTGCGTTGCGCGCGTCTAGCGTTCATTAGCGGAGCAGTTCCTGCGCCGGAGCAGTCAATGTACCGGACGCCAGAGCTCGCTGACTTTTCTGTTTCGTTGACGATTGCGCGTCCGTGAGCACGAGAAATTGGCGCCGCTAGGCGAGCGAGCTATGGGAAATCTTGACAATTACGGCCCGACAGAGCTCACTCTCTCGATGCATTAATTAGAACGCGCTCCTTTCAAACGTTACGCTTCGCGAAAATTCCGCTATCTGATTTATCGCGGAGCGCGAGCGCGATAAAATGCACGCGTCTGCGTCGTTAAACGAGGAGATGGCATTGCTACGCTGTCGTAATTTTCGAAACTTTGTTCGAGCTGTTTGACGTATTAGACAATGTAGACCTTGACTGCAGTGGACTCGAGCTGACTTATATACCCGCGTGGAAATAATTTTCTCTGAATAATTCTGCGTAGAATAAAAATTATACGGACAAAAGGAGATATTTTTATTTTCCTATCGCGCGCAGGCACGTCTTATTGATAAATAATGATGAGCAGCAGCGCGAGCGGATGAGTCAGATGGTCATTTTAAATATTTCATGAGCATTATCATTTCTCGCTGAAGTATAAATGTATACGCGGGGCCCAGAGATACACGTTATCGAAGCCGCATGGCATATTGATGCCTGGCGCGAGCGAGGGTGGAAATAAATTCGTCGGCCGAGGGAAGCGATCAGTCCGGCTCCGCAGAGATCGATCGCTGCCCATCCTATCAGCGGCTCCCCCGAGAGTCAATCCAATTGCCGAAGTCCAATCATCGATCTCGTTATCCTTATCTGCCGGCATTAATTCATCATTTTTCCCCGGCCACCATATGAACGCATTACCCGGCCTTATGATTTTCCGTAATCACTTCTATCAATTTTCCTCTATTCGATTCATACGTAATCATTTTTCTTGATTCCGCTTTCCGCGCGTATCCGCTTGCCGTTGTTGATTTCTTGTTTGGTTGGTGCGCTGAACGGAATTTTGATACTCTGTTGTGAGAAATATTGATTGAGTGTAAACTTATTTCTTAATAAATTAAAATTTCATACAGAAATACAATCAGACGTGTATTTCTAAAAATTCAAAAATTCTGTTGAAAATTATTGTTTTTGTATGCAAGATTTACCGAGTAAAACAGTACTTTTTTAGATTTTTCATTTGAACACTATTAATGACAAGAATAATAATTTTAGTAAAATCTTGAAATTTTTATAAAGTAAAATCTCAGTATAAATAAGCAAACTATTATGCAGAATAAAAATTCATTTCAGCGAATTTTCTTTGTCAAAATGAAGATTGAGTTTGCGAAGCCCGGAGAGAAATACAGAAGTGCGTGTGTAGCGAGCGAATGAGAGAAGCGCGCGAGACATTCAAGCTGAGTGTCTCGCAGTCGGACAAGAGAGAACTTTGAAATCAATCAGAGTGCAGATGCATTCGCGAAAATTAATATTACCGTCTGGGAACATCCACTCGCTTCTTAATCGGATTATCTTTCGGCAGACGCGCCGTGTGAGTCTGCTACACTTAAATGTCAGGAATGTTTGCTTACGTAAGATTGTCTTTCATAAAACTTTACTAACGAAACTGGATGACTCGGTTGCGCACTATCTTTCAAGTGCTATTATACCGTATTGTAGCAGCGAACGTAGAATCATTCGGATTTAATGAAAATTTTATAATATCATGCCTAAATTTAATAATTATGTATAAGTATTGTGCTATGATATATATTACAGGTGATTCTAGGAATTCTTAATGAATTACAATTTAATCTAATATAATTAAATTCGTCCGTAATTATATCGGCAAATGAAGGCAAAAAAGGTAAATCACGTCCGGCGAATATTACATCCGTCTATGTTTGCAATAATTTTTCTGGCGCACGCTCGCACAATGGATTTTAAATAGTAAGTGTATATTTTTGCCCCGAGCAGATGAAAAATGCTATGCAGACTTTAATTAATTTGAGCTATTAACATTAAGCAGGCTATGCAGAAAACTTTGTTTTATCGGGGCTACGTTCTTTGAATTTAAATGTATTTCATACGCTTCGCCTTTATGGATTTTTTCTTCCTGCCCATGATGAAAGGCTATAAATTATCTGCTAATTAAAAAATTTATGAAAATATTATTTCTCTCCGGCTCGCATTAAACTTGGAATTAAAGAACATTTTCATACGAAATGGCTGTTTATAGCATTAGCATTTCTGCGAACGAGCCCCGAGAAAAATACAGCCGCAGTTTTGCGCGCTCCCGCTCGCTCTTTTCTCTCCTTCTCGATTTTCATCTTAGACTCCTCCCGCGCTCTAGCATAAGAGTTTGATCTCACGTACGCGCGAGGTGTACTCTCTGCGTTGCAGCAGCAGCAGCAGCAGCAGCCGGCAGAACTTTTGGCGATAAATAATCGAAATTTCTCGAGAGCCCCGGAGAGCGGGACAATATTTCTGCTGAGAAGCTTATCTTTCGACGAGCGCGAGCGGACGACATATAAACATCAATTCAATGTATGAAATCTGTCAAAATGAATTTCGCCAAGAGAGAAGGAGAGAGGAGAGAGCGAGCGAAGCCGCGGAAACGTGACGTGGCTGTCATTTTTCTTCCCGCCGGTGAATGTGATCTTGATGTGAAATATCGTTGTATTATTGCTCGGGTGCGTCGCGTCGTCTGCCGCGCATCGGTCGCAGAGGTAGGGGGATCCGCACCCGACCGCCCTTCTGCCATACATCTTTGCTCTTTTATTTTTCCTAGCTAAATTTCTTCGCTTGTCTTATTTGCTAGATAAAGACAGATTCGCCTCTTTCCGTAAACACAAACAAACAAACAAATATCATTATTTTAATTAATAATTTAATATCCCTGGTAGAAGCTTAACGGTAATCTAGCTAATTTACCGTTAATTTTGTATATGTCGATAATTTAATTTGAACGTACAATAAGAAACAAGACACAGCTTTCCTCCGTTAACACGATAACTCCAAGTTGACAAATTTCCAACGAAAATTCCATCGGAAGCACAGCGGAACATCCGCTGGAATACATCAGAAGAACGTATATCTCCCGCGGCTCCAGTCGTTCGGCGCGGCAATAAGCACTTAGCGCCTCGGTAAAATCAATTAGAGCTACTCTCCGAAACAGCTCTCTATCTCTCCGCGATAGCAAGAAAACACATCGACGCACAGAGGGAAAAGCTCATACACATAACAACCAAGAGCTCTTCGACTGCCTGCCGCCCGGTTTTATTGGCCCCGATGCTTCTAGCTCCGTCTCGGTTTCCGCGCACTTCTTCTTCTCTTCCTGCCGCTTCCCCCCCGACGGCGCGAGAGTGCGCACATCCGGCCCGATCGCGATTTATAGATCGTTTTATTGCCGCGAGAGATGCTGCTGGAGGCAGGCTTTATGCTAAACAGTCGGCGCTCGGGAATCGTTATATGGCCCGTGGCAGGGAATAAGCGCCATTTCCAGGCCGACCCTCCGCCGAAAACTGCGCGGGCGATCAATTTGTCCGACACCTCGACTTCATTTTTTCTCGCCCCTCCTCCTTTTTTCCGCGCGCCCGCGCTTTTATCGCCCGCTTCGATAATGGCGCTTATTTTCGCCGCGTGACGTTATAGTCTTCGATGGAGCGATATTTTTCGGCAATGGAATGGAATATTGTATGTTCCGCGCGGTGAAGCAGCTTGTTTTATTTTCGACGAGTGTCGTTTACTTTTACGCGTCAATTAATTTCCACACCGCGAACAAAAGTTCATTATCACGAAACCAGCAATAAAATATCGGCGTGATAATAAAAAAAAAAAGGAATCGCGCTCCTCGTTTTTATTTATCGGAGCGTAAACTGCGGGAGAAAAAAATCATACATCATCTGGAGCGCGTATACAGCCTCGCGCATACGGCCTCTCTCTCTCTCCTGGCCGCGAAAGAGTAATGTTCGGCCGACCAATTAAATGCAAATGTGTTTGTTTATAGCCGGCGCAAGATACACGGACGTTTATCGATGTGCCGCATTAGCCTACGCATCGACGCGTCCGCGTATATGCGCGCTTGTATCCCGGAATGGCCGATGCACCGAGGCGAGCGAGGGAAAGAGTCGGAATGAAATTGTGGGCGAAAGATAACGCGACGTGCGGCTTTAAATCAAGCGCGCGCTCGCTCCCCGCGACTGCAACTCATCGGAATCTCTTTTACGGGATTGTTTATTAGCGCTGCTTTCTCCTGGCTTGTCGAAGAATCTTAATGGCACTTCTCGTATCGGTTATGCTGTTCGCTTTACGATATCCAGCTGATTGTAAAGTTTTATACTTTGTTTTCCAGAGCTGAAAAAGGCAGTGCGCCCAAACAAAAATCTGTTATTTCCGTTTAACTTTCTCCTCCGGATAAGCGTGTGCATGCGAGCCCGAGAAATTATCAGTCGCGCTCTCGGCGCGGACAAAGAGCCGAAAAGAAAGATTTCTCGGAAATCAGAATAAGGCGGAGAAAATATTTGATCATCGCGAGCTCGGGGAAACAGGTGCCCCATTCATAGGAGCACCGCGCGCGCCAAGTTTACTTAGGCCGCTGCAGCGCGACTGTAAATACAGCGCGAGGCCGGAAAATTTACCGCCGCCTCCATAAAGCACTCGAAGGCAATCGGTTCCAGGAACCGATTAGCCCTCTCTCTCCGGGCGATAACGGAAATCCTTTGGGCGGAAGTCGTTTTGCTGCTAGGGAGGAGAAAAAAGTAAACGCGGGGACGCGGTGTGTATAAGCCTCGGCGGAAATGGGTCAAGCGAGCTGGATAGTAGCGCGGGGGATCGGGAAATTATTAGATTAACGTACCAATATAAGACGGGTCGCAATTTATGTAGTGTTAAATATGTGACCGGGATGCAGCCGGGCAGGCACCCTCCCGTAGAGCTCGGGATCTTCGCTTAATTGGAAAGCCAGGGAGTTTCCGAACAGTTTAACTGGCCCTCGTTCACGGGGCTGGCTGTGGCCGAGTGTGTATATGTATGGGCGGCGGGTCATCGTAATGTTGCCGAGAGGACGGCTCCCTCGGCATTATCGCGGCCTGGACAGCGGCCAGTGCGCGCGCGATCCCTCGCCTCTCTCTCTCTCTCCGCAAAGCAGTTCGGTCGCGCAGCGCCGAATAGATCGCATCCCCCGGATATTCCACTTTTGACTCCGACTCTCCGCTGGGAATCGTCCCGAAGAAAGCCACTTTTCGAGCGTTGCCCTTTTACGCTATTGTCGTTTCTGATAATGGTTTGATTTAGTTTTGCCTTTAAATTTGTTGGAATAGGGGATGGATGTAGATACTTGCAAAATGGTTTTGATTTGTTATTAGTGTACGTTTGTTATTTTTTTCAGTAGAGGGACATGATTACTTTATTTTATAATTGTATTAGAATAATTGTATACCTTCGGATAATTTCTCCGTTAGCTATTGTCTATCAACTATTCAATAAGAAATTTTTTTGTGATAAATGACTATATTGATTTATAAAACAATACTCAAAATTCTTCTTAACAAAATTTACTCTTCTCAAGGAGTAAATTTCATAAAATCAAGAAATTTACTCCTCATAAGAATTAAATTTTTAATTATAGTCCTTATAAAGAGACATTTTTAGAAAATAAAAATATTTACTTCTTATAGCGTATAAATTTCATAAAATAAAAAATTTACACATTGTAAGAAGTTTATTTTTCAAAAATTAAAGAATTTACTCCTTATAAGAAGTACTATCTAAAATGTATTTCACTAAAAAGTAAATTTTTAAACTATTTATTTCTTAACTTTTAGAAAGCAACAAACCGTAAAAATTAATGAAATTTTTAGTTAATTTTACTATAATTATTCACTAAAAGAATAATTTTTAAAAGCCTAGAAAACTTTCTTAAAAATTGAAGTATTTTTTGTTTTTGTTCCCGCTTTATAAGACAATTAAGCAATTTTACCAAAAAAATTTTCTCAATACACATTACAAAAAAATCCTCCCATAATTACAAAAGCTGTCGTTTAAGATGCAATACATGCTTCACAAGTAACTTTATCCACTAGACAAACTTAGCCCCAAGAAGTCGAGTGACAGCAAAACACTTTAATGAATAAACGATGCTCAAGGCGATATCTTGGCAGCCCCCGCGTTTTAATTGCATGAGAATCCCTGGACGAGCGAAAAGGCGAGACACGCCGGCCAGGCCAAAGTCTGTATTAGGATGCCGCAGCTCGGCGTGTACGCTTAATCGAAGGCTCGAGGGCTGCTTTGACCATTGGGGTGGACATTTGATACGATGTTGTTTCATAGGCCGTTAGCCCAAAAGGCTCGTTCGTCGATACAGACGAAGCGAGCGCCGCCGCTTTTCTTGCCCCTATATACGCGTGCCATCCTGACCCTAATCACGTCGAAACTAATTGAACGGCGTTGGCTGGAGTTTGTGTCTGAAGCTTTTTGCTGTTAAAATGTTTACGCTATTTCTTTCTGGATTCGTTCCAGATGTACATGAATGGTGCATCAATGGTTTCTTTGATTTATCAAACACATTTCGGCAACGGTGATATTAATATGAAGAAATGTGATAATGCCAGGCGAACGTGGGGGAATCGCTTGGAACGTTAAAATAATATATCCCTTTGAAAAAGGATAAAGACGCGCGTATATTTATATGTATATGTATAGAGAGCGAGGGAAAATAAAGAAGCGGGCCGAAGGAAGGGAAAATTGCGAGGCTTTTCCTCCTCGGGCCGTAGGAATGTGTGTACGCCGCTGCTGCTCGCACGGAGGGTAGTAACTCGCGATCAGGTGGTTCGCATACTTTCTCCGGCACTCACGCGCGCGCCTACCTCCGCTTATAAATCTCCGCGGCACGCGATGATCGAAAAATATTACAAGAATATATCAGACCCGTCGGCACCCCCAACACTGTATCCACATATATATATATACATACACACAGAGCAGCAGCAGTAGCAGCGGCTCTTCTCCCTCGCGCCTTGCGTTTCTCTTATTTCCCCTCTCGCTTTCTCTCTCTCTCTCTCTCTGCAGAGCGTGCGAGTCGAGTTATTCGGGGGCGCGCGCGAGCGACGTCTATATCCCAGGACAATGATATGTGACCCGGGCAATATCAATAATTTTCGCATTTCTCCGCCGTATATTTCCCGATATCCGGCGCCCCTCGAGTTCCTTCCTGCGCTGCCGGCGCGCCCCGAAGAGACTGCGAATCTCCTTGACGGACTTTTCATTTCGATTGCGAGCGGCGGCCCCGAGCTCAGATTTACTCTCTGCGTGCGAGCTGTCTAATCATTTTTTTCGCCCCTCTCCCGGCTGCGATTTATTGCTTTTCGAATTAAATGCAAATTCGTTTAAGGCCGGATGATGCACCGGGAGTGTAAAAAAATAAGCTCCAACCCCCCTGCTCGGGAGGGGTGTGGTTTTTGTATTAAGGTTGGGAGATTACCTTTTGATTTCGCATTTTTCCGCGTGTACAATGGTATAAACATCAGCTTATTGGGTATTTGATTGCTTTTTGATAAAGCATTTGTCATCTCATTTTTTTATGAAAAATGTCCTGATATATTATATTTTTTAGATTAAATTCTTTATATAAGACTTTATATAAAATTATATTTTAATATATAACTTAAGAATAAGAGGATAAATAAAACAGGTATCCCGCACAAACATAGGTTTCAACCCAAATAATCACAAAGCACATTTAGCCCCAGAAAAACATCGACAGCATCCACTAAGTTTTGATTGTTACACATCCCGCTATAAAAATCCCTCGCCGCAAGCTCACCGAAAGCCCCAATCGATATCCCATTCCCTCTTGTATACGATCGGCGCGTGGATTCGAGCCCAGCTCGTTAATGAAGGGGAATAATAGTTCAATAGCAATTAGCGGAAAGCTGGAAGGCCGCGCGCTTGCAGACCATAAAAAGAAAGTGCCGGTGTAGGTAAGTAGGTAGAGCAGCCTCGGCCGGCCGTAGCATTAACTGCCCCCGTGGCGGCTCGGCTGGACTGGCCGACGTTAATTGAACGCACCGCTCGTAACGGGCTCGTCGCGACGGCGCACCCTGCGCAAGAGAGAGAGAATCTATACCACTTACTTTTATGGCTGGCCTGCCTAGTTTTCCACCGGCTACCAATAAAATTCCACTGCCCCCGAGCCCGCGCGACCCCATCGACGATTTGCCGAACTTATGACTCGTTGCTCTCTCTTTCTCTGCGCTTCGCTCTCTTGCGGCTTGGAATTCAACGAATTTTACGGCCTCCTCACGGACGTATAGCTTTTACTGCCCTGCCCAATCTCGCGCTTCTCGGCCTGCGGATCTGCTCGTTATTTCGCTTAGCCGTATCGATTACAATAAAAGATCTTTTCTGTTCTCTTGTAAACAAGATTTTTTCATCATTATTTGATTTTTTTTTTATTACTATAAGATTCAAAGAAATCACGAAAAAACAAAAAATTTATCATTCAACCAACAAAAACTTCTTAAGAAACGTCCTAAAATTATTTCCCGACTCGATCGCGCACGACCTCACTTAAAACTTGCCGCTTAAACAAAAGCTCTCTCTCTCTCTCTCTCCGTGTTGATTTTCCCGGGCAAGTTGAGTGCATTAGCGAACTCTGCAAAAGAAAAAAGGACAGTACACCCATCTAGCTCTCTCTCTCTCTCTCTCACTCCCGCGCGGTCTGTCTCCTCAGCCGGGAGGCTTGTTTCGCGGTTTTAAGGGCCGGCCGCTCGCGCGCGCGCGGGCAGAAAAGTTTACGAGCGCTCGGGCGCATCCCCGGCACCTTTTTTTTCTCGCTCGTATATCAGCGGCTGCGGTTTCGAAATTATTTTTACGTCTCGCGCGGCTCAAAGGTCCCGCGCGGATATATCGGCGCCGCCGCATAAAGACAATGTTGCCCTCGCGGTATATACTCTCCGGGCAATCAAGATTTTTTTCCTCGCTCTCTGTATAGTGTTGCGTCACGTGTTTTAATTAAAGTCTGGGACGACTGGGAGAGCAGCAGCGGAATCGATAGATGCTATCGTTCGAAAGATTGCGTCGTTCCTATTTACTTCCGGCCGCGGCTTTTATTTATATATCAATTAACGATGGAGCAGAAATAAAGCAGCGGCCGGCTGATAAAGAAAATTGCTCCTCGAGATGAGAGCCAGAGCAGCAGCACAGACGCGGGCGGGCCTCGTGAAAGAAAAGAGAAAAATAGGCGAGTCTCTGCTTTCTTATATTGTCACCGACGGCTAAGCCGCCGTCGCTTCCGTTCGCCCGATAAATCAGCGCTCGTAAATAACATCGAGTGTTGTGCTCTCGTCTCTCTCTCTCTCTCTCTCCCTCTTCGCGACACACGCGGAGAGAGAGTAGGAATCGGGAGGAAATAAAGCCGGCCAATGGACTACCGAAGGGCACTACGTCTTCCAGCGTTTTAACCCCCTCGAGTGGCCCCGGGGCGCATTCCCGGCTTGCGGGCACCCCGCAAACGACATCTATCAAGATGACTCGCGCGATCGGCTTCCGTTTAACTTGGCGCGGATCTACTGCTCGATCCTTGGCCTTTCGTTTCCGGCTAACGAATTGCCGAGCGCTCTAAGCTCAAGGCTGACGATTAGGGCCGTTCTACTTTTCCCGAGGATCTTGATCGCCGATTTGTATTAGCGGAATTTATTTGTTTTATTTGCAATTAGGCCTGAAATATTTTATTGGCTCGTCCCCCGTGACTTTTAATCGGTTAATCGGCAAATTCCATCGAAGATACCCTCTTGTTTCCCCGCACACCTACCATTCTTATTTCGCATTCTTCCAGCCCGAACACTGTACTTAACGAAGCCGAGCGTGTAAGCCAACAAATGTCGGCGGCCTCGCAAATTGCTTGAAATAAAGCAAAAATCGAAAAGAACCAGAGCCAAGAGAAAATTTATCGAACATTTCAGTAATCCATGACGCTAGTGCCCGGGCTAAAGTGACGCATTGCCAGCTGTCCCCGCGCTCGCGCTCGCTATAAGGAACACGACGCGCTCTTAAGTGGGACCCGTGTGTCTTGCTCCTCTCGAAGCCTGGCGCACACGGAATCGAAGGGTCCCCCCCCGTCTTCTCGAGCACTCGGGCTGTATATCGCGCACAAGCTCGCCTGCCGCGGACGAGTCGCGCGCGAGAGCGGGCTGATTTATGCCGAGAAGCAAGATTTATAAGGAAGAGAGCGCGGGATTGAGTCGCAACACGGCGCCGACTTATCGCGAGTGGGTAGAAACGACGGCTGTGTGCCACGAGGAGGGAGACACATGGAGAGAGAGAGAATATCGCTAAAACGAGAGGGGGCTGAAAACGACGAGCGCCGGCCCTTGGAATCGTTCATCGAATCGAGAGAGAAGGCTCTTCGATTTATTGTTTCGCTATCTTGCCAAGAGAGTGTTTCGCTTTTTTAAATGACGCGAGACGGTTTTATCGATGGTTCGTTTTGCTGCTTGTCGAAATACTCTTGATTAGCGGAATTTCGTTATAAATAATTGAACGGAACTTTCTGCTTGTACCATCTTATAATCATTGTACATTCGAACAGCTAAAGCAGCTTAAATTCAAATTACACACTTTTACTCTGCACGCAAATTGTAAAATAAGCAGCCATCTCTCAGCACTCTTGCCTTTGAGCCCACACTGCTCGTCCGTAGAATAAGAAAGGCGAGAGAAGACGATTAAAGTTTAATCATTCTTAAATCGTCAGGATGACAGATGGAAATTGGCTAAATGAAAAGAAAGCGTCTATGGGGAGTTTATCGAGGCCGGCTTGCTCGGTCCACGCCACCTCTTTGGCGCGACGACTAATTACCGGAGCGGAGAAATATTGAAGGAACGAATCGGGCCTTTCAAGGCGCGACTGCGGCGGTCCGCCGCCGCGAGCATAATGAGCGTCTACGCGCGTTTTGCCTCTCGCAAAACCCGCACCGCACGCACAATCTTTATTGGTAGTTCTGTACTTTTGCGAGACCGCATTTCGCGGTTTCCTTTACGCGCGCCCGCACCGACAAACGCAACCTAACCCCCTCCTATTAATCGCAATCGCGCCGCGATAATAAGTATCAATTAGGTAACCCCCTCCCGGGACGAGCGCCGCACGTAATTGAATCTTTAATGGACGCGGTGTATATTTGCTTTTTGTCCCAGTCACTTTTGTAAGTACTGTGTCGGCTGAACTTGTTTTCGATGCAGTTCGCTGTATGTATGCACGCAGTGCGTACACTTTCTAAGAGGGTGCGAGCGTAATTGCGATTTCAGATTTTATTACGCGTTATATCACTATTTGTACACTCGAGACCATAAAGACTCAAACTTATTTCAGCAGCTCGCGATCTTCACACACTGGCTGCGCGTATAAAATCACAGGCCTCGCGCAAAGCAAACAAGAAACCAGCAGAAGACGCACGCATACATCAAAGCCAGCTCGAATCGACGATTTCTCAAGCCAGCTCTAACAAACTACCGAGGAAAACTGAAAAATACCCTCACGATGGCGAATCGGCGATAAGGATTTCCTCGGCGCGAAAAAGGCCCCGTATGAGCGGTGCGAAGTTTAAGCGATCGCGCGAGATAAGCGGCTTTCATTCCTCATTGGCAGCTATTACTTAGAGGGCCGATAAGCTGCCAGGGCGCGTTATTAACGTCGCTGTATCGCGACAAACGAGGCGAGAGAGCGGGTTTATTCGGGCCCCGGGGAGAGAGCGTATAGGCAGAGTCGCGGACCGGTTCGCTGTCGCGAGCCTCCCTGCGAGCTCATTAATTGCGGAGAGGATCGCCAGACAAATTGGCTGATAAGGCCCCGACTTAATAGCATTTTCTAGATACTTTGGCCTTCAAAGGGATACGCTCGCCATTCCGCAAAAGCCCTCCGCGCTCGCTTGCTCTCGTTTCTCCTTTTCTTCCTTCGTGAATAATTGATCTGCTGCGTTTTGTTAGGTTTTCGGAACTTTTGAGGGCTTTTGCCGGTTCTGCTTCGCGTCGTTCGATTTTATCTCGTCCCTCTTAAAACGGATTTAATTCGCTAAAGATTCCGCATAAATTCGCGCGTAATTTACTTTTTGATCGCCTCAATCTCGAAGCTATAAATAAAGCTTTTTTGAAGCGCGCGTTATAATTGATTTACAATTTGAGAACGGCTCGCGGAATGCAGGAGACTTTGAATACTAGAGCCTAGTTGTCGGACGTTGATATATATCGTAGCTCGCCGTGGCTAATCGCGCCGCGAGTTTACATTTGCGCACGCTTAAAGAAGTGTCGCGTGAAAAGGCCATTGAATTAACTTACGAGCCACACGAGCTTGCGATTAAGCGAGGCTCGCCTCAGTTTTGCGCCTCGCGCAACAAACGAGCCAAAGTGTCGGCCATATCTTTTCCCCGAGTCCGACAATCGGCGCCGCATCTGGATTCTAAAACAATATCGGCTTACGCTTCGCATAAATACTGTATTATTCAGAATCGCGCGTGTTTTTTTTTCAGCGATGAAAATAAATAAAGATTTGTCGGCGCGAGATTTCTCTGTAAAAGGTTCTTACAAATTCAGCGGAGATAAGGGACAATTAAAAGCTATGTACAATTTACGCGGCCATAAGATAAGCGGGGCGAACTCGCCTCCTAAATTTCGCGGCTCTCCCGATGGCTGTGTACCTTGGCGCTTCGCGAATTTACATCGGGTTTAATCAGTCATTAATCAAATCGATAAATAAAATTTGCGAAGCTCGCACGTGCCTCGCTTGGGAATACACAGCAACAGTCTCACAAAGCCGGAGAGCCGAGGAGAAACTTTTATCTCGTTCGATTCGCGCGATTCGCACAATAAACAATCCTCGGGGCTTCGCGGGACCAGCGCGCACAGGGGGAAGAGAGAAACCGGAACATATCTTGGCCGCGCGACAAATAAAGCATTATCGTCTCGCGCAGGGCGACAAGTTCTCTCTCACGCCCGCTGGCTCTCTGTTCCTTCAGTCTATCTCTTTCTCTTACACGAAGGCGCGAAGAAAAAGCTTGAGCTGGCGCGCGTGCGAGTGAATGAAAGGCGCGAACCCGGCCGAGGAATGCCTACGGACATCGAAACATAGCAATGCTTTATGGTGGTCCGCGGCTGAACCTGATTTATAAGTGCATTACTGCGCGCGCGAGAGAGCTGCGGGGGGAGAGCGCCAGGGAAGAGGGAGGAGGGCAAAAGTCGGAGAGACACGCACACAAGCAGTCCTCGCCTCGGCTATCTGCGTGCTCTTGGCCCCTCGCCTCGCTTCGCCACTATGTTTCTTAACGTGCAACTAGGCCCTTGCTCGAGGAATTTCGTTCGAAAGGAGCTTTAACTTGGAGGGTTTTTTTGAAATTGTTTTTTTTTTGCTGTTTCGGTGTGAAGTGTTTTATGTCAGCGCTTTTTTGCAAAAATTAATTTTTGTAAGGATTTATAAAAAAATCTAACTAATCGTAAACTCTTTTGTCGCAGTAGATAACGGTCGAATGTTGTCAGACGTCAATTTTAAATAAACATTATTTAAGGCGACTTCGGAGGTTAGGTTAGATTTTATTTCGTAGTTTACAAACTATGATTTTAATTTAAAAAATTCTTTGAATATTTAAGTTTTCCACCATTCTGCTGACCTGAAAGAATGGTGGAAGATTAAAAAATGCTAAGAATTTTGTAAATCAAAAGC
>UELX01004869.1:0-15927 GCA_900480035.1 Eupelmus urozonus | reverse complement strand
CTCCTTATTTTGGCCAAAGAAGATCCTGAAAAAGTTTCAGCAAGATCCGTGACCCGCATCTGAGAAACTCTCCTTGTCAGTAAGATTTTCTTTCTTTTCATTCTCAAAAAATTCCAACAAAAGGCACTAAAATTCCCAATAAAACTAAAACCCAAAGCGACCCTCAGCATTCATAAAGCAGAAACAGCTTGACACCCGCCAGACACTATTCTCCAACACACGCTTCGCGCAAAACTTTGTCTAATCAGATAAACCTGCTGAATATTACCAAACTCCACGCATAACAATAAATAAAACCAGCGAAAGAAACTTTCCAGCTCAAGCATCACGACCGACCACCTCGACCCCCACCGGCAATTTCCCAAACTATACTCTCCAAAGCGCCTAATTTCCAAAAACGGTGGCGCATCATCGCTCAGAAACTTCGCCGACGGGCCGCTCATGTATATACATGTCGCGCTCCGTTGACAGGCGCGCAGAGAGCGAGAGAGCCGGAAGCGCGCGCGCTTCGGTCCGCTGGGCGCGCGCAACTTCGGAATCGACCGAGCGAAATTTCACAAAAAGAGTTGGAACTCGGGTCGGCCGGGAGCTCGCGTTATCCGTGTACGTGAGTGGAAGTCGAGCGAGTCTCTTTGGTTTTTTCTTCTTTCCAGTGAGAATTGGGGACGGGAGTGAGATGTGCAGGGGAAAGTAGTTTGGAGAAGGAGCTGAGGGTGCGGGGGTGGTATCGGAAAGTTCTTTTTGGAGTATTGAGTTTAAGATCGTTTGGCGGAGTTTTAGTTGGAGAAAGAGAGATAAATAATTGATTGTTGTATTGGTGCTGATTAGTCGTGGATTAAATATATTTGATGTACTTTCATGAAATTTTTTTAACTTTATTCACATACAATTGGGGCTATTGTAAAATCTAGAAAGAAAATAATTCTGAAGATCTTTATATAGTGAATTGACTTGCGTCCGCGGCCTGCGGGCGACTCTGTTTCAATTAAGAAAGCAGAGCTCGTAAAAGATTCCACGGTATATGCAGAAAAAATTACACAGCGTAAGGCCGGCATAACACCTGCAAGATGTGAGTCGTTATTATTATCTTGCATCTGTATGTGATATCCGACTTTAAATAGTCTTTTTAACCGACGTAGAGTTATACATTTTTTATAGTAGAATTGCATTATACATAAAGTTGAATTTAAAAAATAAATAAATATAAATGTGGAACAAGGTTTTTTATTTTAACTTTTATTATCTCACTTTTCTTAATGTTTACAAATTTCATTAAGTAACACAAATAAGATTAGGCCTGGTTGTATTTATATTTATATTCTTATTCACTTCATGTCACACGCATACACATAGTTATAATAAAAACAAAAGGCACCTTATTACTATCAAAGCATATAGACCGCAAAATTCGACATCACTACTCAATAAATTCCACATCACAATACTCGCATTATCTGAAACAAAAAATATCCCCAAAAAAAACCACACAAATCTACATTAGCACCCAGACAAAACACAAGACACAAAAATTCCTCCCCGACGCGGAGTCTCGCAGCCAGAGCCGCTTACACGCGCGTGTCAATAAACCAAGAGCCACTATCCCCACTATTAGCCAGCGATATTCCGGTCAACGTCTATCAAAATCCCGGCAAAAAAGCAGCGCCGAGCAGGATACGAGACGACCTTGCTCTTCTTGCCTCCTATCTCTCGTCGCATAATTCAGCTCTCCCGCGATAATACATCCGCATACGATGCGTCGCGATTCTGGACGTATAGTAAAAGCTATATAACGTAATCAACGTCTTATCTTCTCTCGTTGCAGAATCGCCGAAAGCAGCTTGCGCAAGGCATCTCCGCTGCTGCTGCTGCTGCTGCTTCCTCGTCAGCAGAGTCCGGCTCAGCGCAAATAGACATGCCCGATGCGCAAGCCGAGGGTATCGTCAGGAATCGTCGAGCGGAGGTAGCGGCAGGAATAATTAAGGGGATGGCGAGGATGGGTTGCCGGGCGGTTGGCTGTGGCCGCGGCAGGCGGAGAGCCGGGGGCAGGTCCACGTGATCGCTGGACGGGAGCGAGAGAGGCCCAAGATGCCTGGGATCGTCGTGTTCAGGAGGCGCTGGAGCGTCGGCAGCGACGACCTCGTCGTGCCCGGCGCTTTTCTCTTCCTTCTGCATCTCGTTTGGTGAGTTGTTTTTTTATTGGCTTTGTTTTTTATTCTTTTTTTTTTCATTTTGAGTATCTCACTTTTAAAATCAATAATATAATCAAGTCATAAAGTGCAGAAAAATAAAATCTCACAAAATCAACCATTCACCCTACAAGCGGAGTCGATCTACATGGGATACTTTTCACCTAGAAAGTTAATTGACCCATCGCGTATCGTCACCCCTGAAAAAAAATTCCATCGTCACGATAATTTCTTCAACGAGATGAACTGAATAAATGAGTCATCGATCGATAAAAGACGAAAGAGTATGTAGCTAATTGAATTTCTCCCACTGACTCGAAGAGCGCGGCGAGGAAATGCAAAAAATAAAAAAATCCGGAACGACTTCGGGAAAGTGCGCGCACGCTCGTCGCGCAAATTTCATTTTGCGATCGACTTGGGCGGCAAATTGCGCTCGAATAAATTGGCAGTTTTACGACGTTAAGGTTCGATTTATATATAGCCCTTCCGTTAAATAATCCTCGCCTCTCGCTTGAACGCTGATCTAATCACGGCATCACCGCGAGACGAGATTCTGTAATATTTATAAAAATATTTTACCATCGTTACGGACAACTTAAGAAAAAAGATCGCAAGCTTACACTTTACAACCTTTTATCCGATAGAGCCTCCTGCGCACTTTAACGCACTTCAAATGCATTCCAGCAAACATCGCGTTTTTCATAACGCGCGCTCCTTTGCGCTCCTAGTCCATTAACGCCCAGCTATATCTAAAAAAACGAAGCGCCCATAAAAGTGTCCTGCAAAGAGGGAAAAAGGATGAAAAAGCGATGCGCAACGTGTCCCTAAAAGTACTACAAACGCATAAAAAAACAAGTACGCCGCGAGGGTTTCATACTTTTTATCCTTGCGCTAAGCTCGGCGAATATGTGTTAAAGTGCAGGGAAGACGAAAACCGATGCCTTTCATCAGCGTCCCATATCAAAGCAGTCTTCCATCGTTTGTCTTTTCTCGGATATTTGCGCATATGCTTGTGCGTTAAAGCACGCGCACTGCCGTCCTTTCTGTTAAATGCACGCTGGGGCTCTTTATTCTTTTTGCTTAGTCTGGTCCTTTCTGGATCACTGTAAGTAATGTACCTTTATTCTTTTTGTATTTTATGGGTTTGATATTGCCTGGGGTGTTGTGATAGAAATTAATGGGTGTAATATTTTGGAATAATCTATTTTGTTTGAAATAATATGAAATGAAATGATATTTGAGTATATTCTAAACAATATATTTATATCTGTTTTGGATATCAACGTTCAATATAATTTTTTATTTTTTCGTTAAATTTTTGGAATTATAAAAAGAATTTTATTTAATTATATAAATTAATATAAATACAACTGTATAAAAAAATTAACCGTTTAATTTAGACTACGTTGTAATTAGAATTACACACTATTTACTTTATTATTTTTTTACTAAAATGGATTAAAATGCAAAATTATTCTGTTATTAATTTTAAATATTATTAGATTCAAACAAGAAAAATAGTTTATTCAAATAATTTTTATCAGTGCTAATACAAATACACGTGCCTTTATGTTTTTTCTGTAGTAAATAACTCATTCAAAAGATAACTCAAAAAACGTACAAGTCTGGAGTTCTAGAATCTAGTACGCCAATCATCAAGAACTTCACAGATCAAATAAAAAACTTAAAATTTCAACTTTTCTCTTCTCATTTCATTACCCCCGAGAACCACCTTAATTGCCACCTTTTTCCGGGCATCCTCCCAATGTAAACCTACCCTGATTGCCCAGCCATTTCCACATTCGCCACCAAACGAGCGATCCCAACTCCAACATTTCGTATATCGAACTTCACCAGACGCAGCGCGAGGTCACGTTTCGCAATTCTTCTTTTGAATTCGCCGTGTCTATTAGTACACACTAGTTTTATTTTACGCCCGCTGAAAAAATTTGTTTTGAATCGTTGCCTCGTTCTTTGGGTCAGCGAGCAAGATGAATGCGAACAAAGGTGATGTAGGTCCGCGGCCCGCGGCGTATATGCGTTTATAGAAATTCTATAAACTTCAAAGGGGACCTGGCGCCTGTGTGCGCACCGACGAAATGCGTTCAAAATTTAGACGGCGAGGCGGTTCGTTTGTATGCGAATACATATAGGCGAGATGAATGCGTTTCATCAAAGTACAATACTGGGTGGGCGTTATGAAGTTTGTGTATTTTATTAGAGCAGAAAAATTGTTGGATAAAGGAGGATTTTGGCTTTGAGAGTATTAGAAAATTGTTGATTCGATGATTGACAAACATCGAAGTAAACACAGTTTTCAAATGTGAGAAATATTTTTTAGTGTTGGCAATTTTTAACAATATCTTCTAATAGGTTGAAAATGTAATCAATTTTAAAATTATTTTAAAGTTTACTAAAAGGTGATGCATTAATCTATTCGCTCATTTAAACAGCAAAGTGGCTTCTTTCAAAAAGAAAAACTTTTCACCTTTTCAAACTTTGAAGCTGAAAAATCTAACTTATAACAAGTGCGGAATTTCTAATGCAAATACTTTTCGCGTTTTATCGGCATAATGCTATATTAAAATTAGTTTCCAGTGGCGCGGGCTGCTTTTAAAATTCATAGACGTTTAAAATGCATGCTCCAAGTGCACAATGTTTCATAAATATATTAATAACTTTAACAAAAGTCATAATATTTTAAACATCGCCTCGACAAACCTAATCTAAATATCAAATAATTTTCACTCTACCAAATTAATTTGCACTTAAAAAAAAAAAACAACTTAATAAACAATCCACAACCTCATTCCCCTATTTAATTCAAAACCTAAACCCACCCTCTCCCCAAAAACAGCAGCACCATCACCTCGTAAATTCCATCAAAAATCAACGACAAGCCACACGGCGTGCACACAACCTCACGTGCATATACCAACATCCCATAGTCAGCACTTACACGAAGCTCACTTGTTTACGCGGCGAGCTTGCATAGCGCGCGCGTATATATGCATAAATTCATGGCTCCACGCGTATAAGTTAGCTCGCGGGTGACAGCCGCGCGCCGGCGACTCTCTCTTTCTCTCTTCATTCATATATTCTCGTAGCGGCGCGTGCACGCGTTTATCGGCGCCAGGCCGGACTCACGCGAATCTGATTAAAAGGCGCGGTGGCTTTCGGAAAGTTAGTGGCGCCGGAGCAAGCGTCGAACGGTTCGTTACGCGCGGCTTTGTATGGTAGACGTTCTTTTCTGGAAAATTTGTGGGCGCCTGGTGTTTTTTTGGATTTATGGTGAGGAAATTAAAGAGGATTGATAGCCGTGTTTTTGCTGGTTTGGATGAATAAGTGATTTTGAGGTTTTTGGATCGTTTGCCACTTGATATGGCGAAAATTAATCTGAATCTTTTATAGTAATTAAGTAAGCTGTAGGGTATTAAAATTTTGCATAAGTGCATAAAGGGTACATAATGTTTTAAAGTTATGAAAGTTACATAAACTTATTTCAATGTTGCATTGCAAACTTATTAAATGCACGCGCACGTATAAAATTATTATTATTGTTATATAAAATAATTATTATTATATGCTATAAATATAATACACGACTTATTATTTTCCGAATTTCAGAACGCTATATTGCGTAAATTTTTACAAAATTAAAATAACAGTCTATCCAAACAACCTCATGATATCGCAATCAAAATATCGAAATTCAAAGCATTTTACGCGTACGCAGAAGCCCCTGAAACTGCAGACGATTTTTTTTTCAGCTCGCGCAAACAGGAATCCCGATGCAATCTCCGCAGCGTCGGGATTTAAAATGTAAATTTTCGTTTTCATTGAATTCCCGCGTCTCCTTGCTCACATATACAAACTCCGGCTTCGCCAGCGGGTTACATGCGCGATTGCGCCATCCAACGATATTATGGATTAATTCGTTATTATACGAATGCTCCGGACGCGTCGCAGTTGCGAGCTTTATCGTAAATCTGCGCGGCCCGCCGCCCGCAGATATACGACGGATTTGATTTTCATTAAGGATTGACTTTGACTATTTGTTGTTATTAATTACTTCCTACGGATGATGCGGCCGGGATATTATATCGAGGTTGGTGGTATGGCGATGAAGGTTTATTGGGATGCTGGGTTTCTGTATTGATGGGGAGTTTGTACTGTTTTAAGGTATTTTTTATGGAAATTTGTGATATGTATTGTAGAGTGTATACGTATTTGTTTGAGGATTGAATAGAAAATCTGCTTTTAATGAGAGCTCAATCAAAAACTATTATATTTCGGAGTATGTTGATTTCACCGAGTATATGGTTACATTTCATCTCGAATTTCATGTTATTTTATTTTATTAGATAGTAAAATAGAATAGTTTCTACATTATTAAGTAACAAACGCGAAAGGATATAATTATGTAATAAAATAATCGAAACGGCTTCTTTTAATTGAAATTTAATCCTGAACAAAGTTATTCGCAATCCGCGCGCTACTAGACTTCCTTTTCCACTTTTACACCCGCCCGTTAAAAAAGTTCAATTTCCACGGCTCTTTTTTTCTCGCGTAGTATTATTTTTTAAAAATTGCAGCGAGCAAAATCCAATCCACCAGCGCTCCCTGGCATACAAAAGCCGACTTTCCCCATTGAGCCGTCATATACACACATTATTGAATTCTTGTATCAACAATATGTTGTTGCGTATATGCACTTTGTCGCGCAGCGCGTGAATCGATTGTTAATAAATGGAAGTGGCTTGTATATACCTATATAAGGGAGTTATCAACAAATACTAATTTTGAAGTGAACGCATATGTGTATTTATGAATATATAAAGATGGAGTTGCTTATATATATGTAAGATGTATTTATGAAAGTTTTGCATATATATTTTAATTTAAATATTTAATGATAATAGTGTACCAAGTTGTTTTTTATTTAGATGCGGATAAAATGTAGAGAACACACTTTAAACAAGATGTTATTGCGGTTCTTTATTTATTGAAGACTATTACTTTCATGAAAGTCTCGTACAGTAATTTCAGTACTAAAGTGAAAGAAGGATACTTCAGGTCTTAAAAAAGAAGATTACTGCTTCTTGATTAAAGTTAAGCCGATTTACTTTTTTGAAGTAACTTGTGAAGTTCCAAAAATTTCAAATTAATTTACAAAGACAGATAATACATATAATAAAAATATAAGATAGTACTATGCACCTATAGAGATAAAGAATTAATGAATGGTCCTAAATTATAGGATTTACATAAAGCGATACAATTGAAAAATAGCCAATTTTATGTCTGTGTCATTATAAAAATAAGCAGGGGGCAGGGGTATGTAAAAACAATATTACTCCACAATTTCACCCTGAAAGCTGAATCCAAATGATTACCTCCTCCGCCAGCCCTTAACTATTTAACAAACCTACTAATCACAACACGCTCTTCTCATCATCCTCTAAACTCTCTCCCGCAGCATCCCGACAAAGCAACGCAAAATCCAGGATCCCCCAACTCGCAGTCAGCTCTGCATCCCCCACGCCAACACCATCATCCGCATCGCATGAACACACACACACACACACATATAAAATCTCGCCGCATCTCCCCTCGTTCTCTCCGCTATAGTAGCAGAATCCCCCTCGTCGCGCGCGCACATACCTTCATCTCTCTCCCTCTCTTTCTCTCTCTTGCTCTCACTGCGCGCATGTTTACGTGCGCAGTGCCCGTCGGGCAGCGGCGCCGCGCAGAGAGATAGACGAATACATATACACAAGTCTCTCTCTCTCACGGCGTGTGTCGTCTCTCTCTTTCTTTCTTCGCCAAAAGTATTTGGCAATCGGCTGGCCGTTGATTATGTGTAAGCGCGCAACCGGTGCTCGTACGGCTAGTGTTCTGGCAAGAGGACGCCGGAGAAGAGAGTGAGAGGATGCCGAGCCTCGTAGCGTTCGGCCGACGATGGAGGATCGGAAGCGACGACCTCTACGTGCCCGGCTTCGCGCTCGCCACCCTCCATTTCGCTGAGTAAGATTTTTATATCTGTCTTCTCTGATTTTTTTTCTTGCTCTCGCGGCTCTGTCGGCTGCTTGGGAGACTTTTTTTTTCTTTTGAGGTTAGGCATGGGTAAGGTTATGAATGGCTTGCTGGAGCGTGCGAGGCTCTGCGTTTGTTTACCTTTTTGGGAGAGATGAAGGCGCGCTCTGATCTGCCTCCGCGCATCACAATGGGCGGCGCTGATTAGAGCTCTCCTGAGAGGAGGTGACAGCTGCTGCGGGCTTTTGTTTAGAGTGGTTCGAGAGGTTAGAAAATATTGGGAACGGCTCTTTGTTTCTTTTTTTATTTTAATATTGTTGATGACTTGAGCTGAGAAAAATTTGGATGACTCAGAATTTTAAATTATTCGTTGCAACTAAAGAAAAACTTTTAAAGTCTTATTGTTTTCCGAAAGGTATATATTTAGATTTTGCAAGTTACTCGAGCCTCTGATTGATATGCACATACACTTATCTGCTCCCTGTTTATTTTCGGCAATCGCTTATCATTAGCACTGACGCGTATCGGAATTTAGCGATCGTTAAACCAAAATCTTAATATATAATATAAAATTAATAACACTCCTCTGTGTATTTATTTAAATTTTTATCTTACGTGACAAACGAGCTTATATACGACTGTTTTGAAAATGAGATAACCATAGCCAAAACATCAATAGCTTGCGTAAGAGTAGATTGAGTGAAAACAAAAAAAAATTGAATTGATAAGAGTACGAGATGAGATGTAGACGCGAAGATACGCGGGAATATGCGATTGCGAAGGCCGCAGAAGCATCGCGTCGTCTGCTGCGCGTGTTTCCCTTCGGCGAGCATCTCCCCAAACGAGAGGAGAAAGGCGCGGCGTCTGGGAGCGTCGCCCGCCAATTTCGAATTGACTCTATAAGCTTTGTTTTTATCGTCTAAAATTGAACTTTTATTTATTGATTATTTTTATTTTATAAAATATTCGGTAGTGTTGATTTGGTGTTAATAATTAGTAACTGTACTGTTAAAAATGTAAACGAAATGAAATACTATATTTATTTTACCTTTTGTCTAGCTAAAATTTTAATGTTATTATTAAAAAAGTGCATTAATTTTATGTAATTTTGTGAAATATAATTGAATATTCACGAATTAATATACATACAAAAACTCTACACTTTTAATACTACAAGTTTCTATGTTAAATAAAAACCATCATGTGTGTTTTATTTCTAATTTACTTAAAATAATTTACAAAATTTGTAATTGTGTATAGTTGATTCAAATTGTTAATGGGTATATTTTATTAACATCGTCAACGTCTACAATTTAAATTAAATGAATTATAGATGAAATTAAATATTGATTAAGTTTATTGCAGCTCCACAAACACGCGAAAATTAATGTATAAAGACTGCTATTAATTTATTTAAGTTGTCGATGGTAAATGCAAAATTATTCATTTAAAATACAGTTTAGTAATTAATAATCACAATCCCTCTAAGTTGATGAGAAATATCTCATTCCCGCAAATCATCACCAAAAACATAGTTCTCTAAATATTATAAATCCAATTGTCCACATCTCTCCAAAATATCCCTCAACACATATATTTCAGTTCCTCGACACGTTCTCCCCGAGAAAATTAGGACAAACAAGTCGTTGAAGGAAGTATCACGCATAACATTATAATTAAAGCGAAACCGCGAATGCGCTCACACGAGGCACTTCACTGAAAATGCACACCGCAGCGCGGCAGTAAGTTTCAGCCAAAACTTGTGTTCACAGGACCTCCTCTATACTTGAATGTGCCCCAAGGCGCAAAGTCATGCGATTTTAATTTATTTCCGCGTTGCTTCAGAGAGCTGTAAGTACGTGTTTTCCTCTTTTTCTTCATTTTTCGGCTGACCTTTTCCATCTCGGAGAGCTGGATTTGGTATAGAGTTTTGTGGAACGCCATTTGGCTGGCTTTTGTGCGCTGCTCTCATGAGGAAATCTCGGTTGGGATGGAATAATATTGAAAGCGAAGGTGTAGAAGGAGTCTTTTTCAGCGAGAGTTCACAAAGGGAGTTTTTAATTAATGCCTGGAATGTACAGCTTGGGGTTTAGCTTCTCGGGTACTTCCGGCTGTAATTATTTAATCTCCAGGCTTAAGTTTCTAAGTTATAGAACTGAAGATTTCAATCTTTTTTGTTGTTCGTTTTTAATCATCCATCAAATATTTTGATGAAAGTCTCCACGAAAAGTCATGAAGAATCGTTTGCTTGAAATTTTGATTTGTATATCTAGAAAATTAGTTTTTAAGAATTATTTTTTATTCAGTATCCTATATAATCCTAAACCAACAATCAATATTTTTGATATGAAATTGTTATAAATTATCCTATTTTATTCCTAATAATTAAAAAAATCTAGAAACAAATTGAGACCTTGAGATTATAGTTAATATTTTTAGAAATGATAATCTTCAAGTTGAAGTATCTTTGATTAACTGCGTGTAATAAGTAAGCCCTTAATTCCCTTTAATCAGTGCTTCTCCAGAACAGCGCTTCTTTGTGTTTGCATCTGGAAAACGTGCTTTGAAATTTTAGTGGCATTAACTTCTGCTGAATGTTATATTATTTTGTACAACATAAGAAGTATTAAAATAATGCTGGATAATGCATTATGCAATATTTTAATATTCTTAATATTTTATAAAGTTTTACATTTTTAATATAAATAAAGACCTCTAAAACATGAAGCTTTAGAGGGCAGAAAAGCCAATATATTGGCGCACCCCATGACCTACAGTTTGCCTATGATTATTTAATGATATAAAATATCTTTTATACCAGTTTTGTAAATGCGAATGCCGCTTAAAATCCCTATTCTTAAAAGATTAAAGCACGTTTCTAAGGCATTAATCCAAAGAAGGTCTTAAATTTAAAAATATATAAAGCAACTCTGACATAAAGACTGATTAAGATGATTAGAGGATCTTAAATTAAAAGAAAAAAAAAATAATAATAATAATAGTAAAATATGCTACTTCAACCTAAACAAAATTTAAAAAGTGTTCCTGTTCGTTTTTTCTAAAAATTTAAGTCTTTTATACAAGATATTTGAGCTTGAAAAATGCAACTTATGAAAAAAAATCGAGTTTTTCAATATCCTTATCCTTATAACTTTCGATCCATTTGACCTTTTAAATCCGAAAATTTATTTTTAGATTATTCAAACCATTGAGAACAAGATACGATACTTTACATTAAAATTAAAACTTTTAAGAACAAATTCAAATCTTGACCTATCGATCTTCCGTGAACTCTACCCCATAGACTTTTAAAACTCATCAAAAATAATAAACTCACCTCACTTTCTCAGCAGGCTCTCACCTTAAAAAATTATAGGGTCTATTCCAACGGCGCCCGAGCTTTACGTGCGTGCCAGCGTCGAAAGTCTCGGCGTGATGTACGATGACGGGGCCAACCCGATCGTCGGAAGGGTCGTTTAGGGAATCCAATAAATTTTCGCCCCGTACCATTGGCGAAGGGAGGCGCGCGCGCTCGCGCTGCGTGCTACACGCGCCCGTCAGGGAAGTCGAGGAAATGTGCGTTCGATCTCCGCTCGTCTTCCCTGGCTGCGTGAAATCCGATAAACGCTGCGCTTATATATATGCCCTGGCTGCGCTGCCTCGACATCACGTTGTCTGTCTTTCAAGCGCGGAGAGTTCAATCATTATCTTGGTTTGGATTGATTTATGCGTGGGTTCTGTTGCTTGGTTTAATAGTGACGATTAGGTGGGTTGTCGAGTCGATGGAGGGTTTGTTTTAGTGGTGGAATTTGGAGAGTCGCATGTACGAATGATTTTTGTAAGTATGTATTCTTAATTGTAATTGTAATAAAAAATTTTAAATAAAGTTACTTGTTCTAAAACAACTTTTAAAAGGATCGGTCATATTTTCTAAAAAAAATATTGTTAAAACTGATTTTAATACCTATTCATTAAAAGTAGTATAAGAAATTCTAATCAAAGCATTTTCAGAATTTGTAGATAAGTGTCATTTTAACATTTGTTGATTAGAAATTTTGCCCAGAATAAGGTCAATTTTCTACCGGGGTTATCAACAATATTTTCAAACACTTTGATTAATATTTGCCTTATTAGATAGCAAACCTCATTTCTCATAATTCGATGCAAAATATAACATATCTTATAAGCTCTCCCAAAAAAACACCCTCTATCTTAATTCCGAGCAGCGAACCATTTTCTATTTTTATCTTTCCTTCCTGAGTCCCCGTGCGTTTTATCGGAGGACATCGCAGCCGTGTACATAAGAAGGTGGGGGACAAAAAGAGCGCGCGTGCCACACAATGTAACCAGGTCATCGTCGGCCAGCGTAGATACGCCTTTGGAGAATAACAAAATGAAAAAAAAGTCGCTAATGTCCTTAGACACGCTGCTCTGGCTTGGGCGAGGGTCCCTCCTCGAAGGCGGCATTTTTGCATATAACAGGCGTACTCGGGCGCGCGAAAAAAAAAGATGGGTCGGACGGGAAGTAGGATTTATGCATGGAGATGTTCGTTCGATGGCTTTTGCCGTGGGAAATCCAGGGGATGAGACGGTTTTCGAGAGCGGCTCGGTTTTGTCGCTGGGGGAATGTTGAACGTTTGGAAAGATGTGAGAAATTTTACTGTCTGAAATTCGTTTTCGTTGGTACGATTGATTTTAATATTTATTAATTTACTACTTATTTTTATTGCTTCTGCTTAAATATTTATTACAGAACGTTTATTTGATGTAAAATGTGGTATAGGAATCTATGGATGGAAAAAAATGGAGCTAAAAGAGGTCATTCCATGTATATACAAATATACTACATAATGATTAAAGACTTAATGATTAATGATTTCAGATACTTATGAAAGTTAACAATGTGATAGTAAAACAATACTTGATTTGTATATTAATGAACCAACAATAAAGTGGCATTTTGGCATTTCATTAGACACAGTAAACTTGGCTCACTATCTAACTTATGATCCAGCGATCATATTGCAGATTGTGTGACTGAATACGTTAATAGGTTTGCCCATCTATTGATCATGCTAAAACGGATACGATTGTCAAATTGCAAACTGTTACATGCTTCGAGATAGACAATTGGTTAATTGTATGCTATACGTACTAAAACGGAAGATGTTAACGTTATACTCAAAACCATTTAGTAGATCTTATCGCTCAAACGAACATGCATGTCTAAGTAGTAAGATATTGAAAAAATTCTAAAATTGTAGTTAAAACGAATATTAACATTTATTTCAAAGAAGATAAAAAATAAACACTGAAACAAATTTTTTCTTATCAAGAATTTACAAATATATTCCTAAAACAAGCTTACATTACTCTCAACTACCTCCCACCATATCTATCACAAATAATTATAATATATTTCCTTGAATTGGAATATTCAGTCCAAAGCATTACCAGCCGTAATTCTCAACAAAAAAATCTCTCGCACTATTCTCCTGCGACTCTTCTTTCTGGCCTAGCGCCACAAAGTGCACGCGCACGCAGTAGGATGTGCCGTGCGCGTAAAACGATCCCTGTTACGCAGGCTGGCTCGGTTAAAGGGTGAACGGCATTTCGCGCTCGTGAATCATTTAAGAGCGACAACGTCCGCTGACGCGCGGCCGAGGCGCGAGAAATTGCAGCAACTCGTCAACGCGACGCTCGACGAGCCGCATCAAGGAAGACGGAGGTTCACGGGTTCACGTGTATATGCGCTGGCTTGTTGGTGTATTTGCGAGAAATTCCAGTGAGGAAAGGAGCGAGGGGATTTGTGTAATCAAATTAGGAAAAAGTGAACAATAAATTATTGGCTAGAAAAAATTTATTTTATTGATATTTTAATACTGTGAATGTTTGTAAATTGCCACTTGAAGTGTGGTAGATGCGTTTTACAGAAATGTTATTTTAGTACTATTGTAGAACTTTTATTTTATCGCACAACTTTATACAAGTTTGTATAAACAAAATTTATATTCTATCATGGAATAAAAAAGACAGCCATGCGTTCAAATTTTATTTTAAAACTAAATTGGGTGCGGTTTACTATTCAGTTTCAGTAAATGTGGATGAACGGAACAAATATTTGTCACGCGAATAAAAGCTCTCTCACGACTGTTGTCTAAATTTCCAATATCTCTCACTTTTTACCGTGGAACATTCAAACGGAGTTTTGCTAACTGACGCGTATACGAAACAATAAAAAGCCCCTATATAGGACGCCAATATTTGATGCTTAAATAGAGATGTCACTATAGACACTATTGCGAATGGATGTACAAAGGTAACCTTTCTAGTCATGGTGTGATGAAGTATTTTTTTATTGAATTAAAACGAATTTATTGTTCGTGTGGTGTAGATTTTGTAAATAAACGTTTTAAATATACTTTCTTAATTAATTAAATTTCTCAAAAATAATTAAATGATTCGATTAATTGTTGCAAACATGTACAAAAATATTCTAAACTATTAATTATATCAGAGCTTCTTGCACCGCGATTAAAAAAAATTCGTCAAATTCCACAGCTCTCACCCCAACATCAACCCGACTCGCAATCACGCAAATTCCCTAGCGGTACAATAAAGCGTAGAAAAGCATAACCAATCGTCGAGCTCATCGTCGGGCTCACAAAAATAACCTCCAGAATATTATTCCCAGCGGCATCGCCTTCGTAAAATTCGTCTCTCCACGTCTCTACCCCCCTCCCCTTTCTCCAAATCCATATACACCCGACTGCTTGAGTCCTACATTTCATTCGTGCCTCTTTGCGCACAAGTCGAACTTGAAATGTCGCCTTTGTCGGCCTCCTAATTAACGCGCGCGCTGCGTTCGAGTCGTGCAGCAGTGAGCGCACTAGCAGAGGGGCTGCCGGAGCGCGCTGCATGGGGTGCAAAAAGCGCGAGTCCCCCTAGAGCAATCGATATATGGAAAACGCCCAGGGGTTTCGGGGGAAGACGAAAGGTTGGTCGCGTGTGCCTGGAGTCGGATTGATTTCGTGAATATTTTTTTTCAAAAGCGTGAATTGGGCTTTATTTTGTTTTTGATTATATTCGTTGTGGTTTGATGGGGTTTAATTGAACTTGGGAGCTGGAAAATTAATGGTTGTGAATATATGATGGATGCATTGAATGCATTTTAGTCGAGTATTATAGAGGTTCCTATAGTTTTACAGTAGAAGGCTGGTTTTCCTGGGATATAATGGTAAGATTTTCATTTATTCTGATTCATACAGTGTGCTAGAAAATCCTTCAAGCATAAACATAGTTATCAGAACACATGGGGTAGCTATTTCGGTATTTAATTCCTTAAATACAAATACAAAGTACAGTATTTAAAATATATTTTTCGCACGCCGTGCGCGAAATTCGTTTTCGCACACGCTCGAATAAAACCGCGTGCTCGAAAACGAGCTTTACGCACGTCGTATGAAAAAATTTTATTCGATACTCGAGAGAGAAAGTAATTTCAAACTCGTGTGACCTTTTCAACCTCGTGTGACCTTTTTACCCTCGCTCCGCTCGGGCGCAAAAGTCTACACGAGTTAAAATCACTTTCTCGCACTTGTATCGAAAATAACTATTATTTCGCCGTCCAGTCGCGACGAGTCAACGTTTTTACAAGGGATAGTAGTTTGAACATTTACATCTACAGCACTCGTACAACATTCAA
>UELX01004868.1:0-15932 GCA_900480035.1 Eupelmus urozonus | reverse complement strand
AAATTATGCAGAGAAAGAATTTTGTCTTGCGAGTGAAATATATTCTATTATATAAGATCATAAATTTGAGATATAGCGAAAAAGAGTTAAATAATTAAAACCTTTGTTGTTCTATATCTTTAAAATTTTAATTGCTGATTTAATTAAGTTTCAAATTCAACAATGTTTAGCTGCATAAATTATGAAAGGTTCGTAAAATAATATAGTAGAAGAATAACAGAATAAACAGTAATGCAAAATTGTTAAATGTGTAGAGACGTACTTGTGTTACGAAACGCTCTTGTTAAACGTCAGCTTATTGACTATAAACCTGACAGAATATCGATGAAGTAGATAGATATTCTGAATGAAACTTCTGTCAATGTTATAGACCAACCAAACCCTCCTCTCCTGCCAATGAATCCTATATACAACAGAATATCGAAAAACACGAATAAAAATTTAACATTTCAATCAACCTTTACCCAAAAATCCCAGCCAACACTAACCACCACCCCTTAAATCTTAAAAATCCCCAAAACCAAAAACAATCCAAGATCCACAATCCGATCACATCCAGCACCCCCTTGTCTTTTATGCCAATTTATCCCATCGCTCGCGCTTGGCCCGTATTAATTCACGCAGATTGGTTATCGCCGACAGCTCGCGGGCTCGCGTAGCCTACATACATCCAGAGCGGTATATACCGCGAGGCAAGGATCGATCACAGGCGGAGGGGGCGGCTGTACCGCAATGCGTGTCTATTGCAAGAGGTGCTCCCCTATTATGGACATAATTAGGCCATTGTTCCCGTTTACGGCTGATTGGAATGTTGGATAAGATCGTAGTTCATATCGGTGACGGGGAGCGCAAGAGCGGCCCTCTGAAAAATAAATCGAATGATTAATAATGCATCTCTCGCACGGAGCGCCAAAGAGCCGATGCGTCGCTCGCGGCTCGTCCGTGAAGAGGCGGAGAGGGTGCATTGATTTTTTTTTTTCATCGTGATAACGACGGCGCGTTTGATTTGTGAGGGTTTTCTTGTGTTGGTGTTTGTTCTTTATGATATGTGACTGAAGATGCGTAAGTTGGTATGTTCTGAGCTTTTTGTAGAACGCAGTGTACGGAAATCAAAATGATTTTCAAAGAATAATAAAAATCTGTTTTACAATCATTGTAAATACACAAGTGCATTATAACGAACTTACATCTGGAATATTGAGATAAAGTTACCAGCGGACATGCATTTCAGCTGCACTTATATAACTACGCGCCCCGCATTAGCGAGACTCGCTGATTTAATCACGAGATGTAGAGTGCTGAAAATTTGAATATTTCATTCGCCCCACTAATCAACATCCCCCTCGCGAGCGGAACAATTACAGCAGTCATAAAGAAAAATGACGCGCTTTGCTCGACCTACTGCGCGCTCGGGGAAAAAGCGCGACCCTTTTTTTTGTTCCGCCAGAAACACAGGGAGAAGGGCTGGGAAATCACTCGCTCGTCACGAGTGCCGATTAAACGTCGCAGCGTTGGGCTTTTTTTTAGCGCGCTGCGTGAAAGGAAATTGCGCGTATGTATAGTTTGATCGAATATGGGAATACTTGATTTTAAAAAAAAAGGGGTTTTGAAAGGTATGAAGGTGTTTTAATTGAAGTGTGTATATTGTGAGTAATAATTTTTATTTTATTGTAAAAAGTATTATTCATGAAAATGGAAAATGTGAATGTTATGATATTTATAAAATTTTTTTACAACTGAATTAAAATTTAATGATGAAAAAATACTCTTTTTTTCATAAGAATATATGATGAGAAATAAAGTACGAGCACATGTAAGGCATTTTTCCTCCCTATAGGTACTAAAAATATAACATTTTTATTACAGTATGGAAAGTACTACAATTTCTGTCAAGTCGTTGTATCTTGCTTATATAAAATAATTTTATAAAATAAGTAAGAATGGTGTAATCCCAGATTACGTTATTTTTATATTTTATTCAGAATAATAAGCGACAAATATACAACAAGCGTTTTTTTCCTACATACAAATATATTTTACTACTATAATACATTCAAAGACATTTAGTTAAAGTATAAAAATGTATCAAATTATTTTATTTGTAAAGAATTTTTTATGGTATATGATTTAGTATAAATTAAAAAATTAATTGTCTAATTAAAAATAAGTACTAAATAAATTTTATTTAAGCAATAAATAAACACAAAGATCAAGAAATTCTCCAAACATACGGTTCAATTTCTTCTTATATAAAAAGAAAACTCATCCTCGTAGTACACTAGAAAATCTTGTCTCTCAAATAAAAAAAAACGACTTCACGAGGTACAAAATACTCACGTTAGTAAAAGAGCAAAACTCACATCGCACGGCATCGTAGAGCTGTACGTGCACGTGGGCAGCACCAACAAAAAAAAAAAAAAAAAAAGAAAGAAAGAAAAAAAGATCGGGTACATAAGGAGGGAAGTTTATGCGGCTGATTGTGTGTTAATGCAGTCGTAAGGATCCTCTGCGGCGCCGTTCTCTCAGCGCCGTTGCAATTCGACGCGGTTATTAATTAGTCGAAATTTCCAGCAAGCAGCCAGCGTGTAGCCTTTCTCGTTCGATCTCGAGAGCAAATTAGACGCTTTTCAATTGCCATTGTCTTGCCGTTGTCGTGCATTTTATTTTTGTTTTATTTAATATACGTCGCTTCGACGCGATCGCTCGCTAATTGGAAGCTGCGCTGAATATTACATGTACGTATAACAATCGCCCGAGCGTTATTGTAGTGTCAGGCGGCGCGAGGAATCGTAATTGGATTGGGATTATTCGCGCGGCCGTTGTAAATTAATAAGCGAAATTTTGAACTTTTAATGACAGTTTGTACATATTTTGAGGGCAATTTGAAACAATGGTTTTAAAGCGCACCGAGGCGCCCTATAGTTGGGAGTAATGAAACCGCGCGCTCGCGTGGGCGTGCGTACTTTTAATCCTTGGTTTAACGCAGCCCAAATTATATTACGTTATTAGCGCGGTATTATGTCAGATAGTAAATTAACTTTTCAAAATAATTATGCTTTCCGGTTATAAGATGTTTTTATAAAGCCTTTAAAAAGCTGAATTGAGAAAAAACGCATTTCTCGCGAGCCTAGACTATTGGAATTATTCAGTGAAAACTTCGTATGAAAATTGATTCTTATGATTTTATAAATGAGTATAAAAACTATTGCAAAAAAATATTATATTTTTACTATAAAAATTCAGAAATGAAAATGAACCTACATTTTTTATTACTATTTTCTTCAACTTCAGTTAAAAATATTCGGATTAAAAAAGTATTTTTGCCTTGTTCAATTTTTAATAATAATTTTTGAAATAATAAATAAAATTATAAAAATTAAAACTCTAAAAATATTTATTTTGAAATTTTTTTTCTTCCAATCATATGAAACTCATACTCACAGTTACATAAAAACACTCCAAACCTCATTAAAACACCCGCAATTTCAAAAAACCAAACAGCAACCTCACAACCATTGCGCTCGTCAATGAACGTCCTCTCTCGCTCAAATCCCAAGCCCAAAATTGAGCGCGACTTGCGCGCATAGCATAATAAGGAGCCGGCAAATCGCTCGCCGGCATAATCATCGATATCAATTATCAAGTCAATCAAACCGACGCCCGACCGTAGGTTTCCTTTTCGGGCTAAACCTAAGCGGCAGTCGCGTGTGCATCCCAGAGAACCGGCTTTGCATTTGCCTGGAATGTCTAGAGCCGCCTGCGCGGCTGTCTCTCCTCTGCGGTTTTGTGTTTAGCTCATCCGTATATTGTAGATTTGCACGTGCAGTGGGTTACCAGTTAAAGGAGCATTTAAGTTTACAAAGTTATTTCTTGGATTGACGATATTTTAATTATAAGTTGTCTGATCGATTGGATTGTGAATGAAATAAAATGGATTAAAGGAGAGTTACATGTTTCATGGTAAGATTATGTTTTAATGTCATTCAGGAGTGGATTACTTAGATTTTATAATGATGATAAAAGTAACAGGTCATGAAAGTATGAAAGTGGGTAATAAAAATCGAATAGGCCATGCATTATTAAAGATAACAATTGAATGAATGAATGAATAAGAGATGTCAATTTGATAATAAAGTTTAATAATAGAGATGACTGTTAAATGATATTAAATAATACATTTTGTTAATTATGATGATAAATAAAATATTTGACATAATTCCTTTACATACGATATATTTATCCCTGATATAAATACCTTACCGCGAAATTATTGAATATCCATTCTGAAATATAGATTATCCGCAAGTCTGCCTTATTATTCGCAGAGTTAAAAATACGCGATAAATGATAAATGATATGACAAAAGGCGTCACGAGTCATCTGAATAGTCATTGTCTATCTTAAATTTTTTAATAAATTCAATGATAAATTTTTAATAAATTCAACAATAGCAATAATTCCTTGTAATAGTAAAACGTCAACTACATTTTATTCAAGCTGTTTATCAACTTATCTAATATAATACTGCTCTACTTCGACTTCCCCTTAAAATGAAATCCGACAATCTTCATCGGTTAAAAACAAACTCCCCACAACGAAACGCAACACTTCCTCGATCTCCAAACATCTTCCTCAACCTCAAAATCCGCCTCCCGCACCAACTCGCAGCCTAGCTCGAAGAAGCCATTGTGCGCCGGTACCTGCCCGAGTCAAAAGCTTCTCTGGCCAACTTAATTTCGTAACTCTCCCCACGACAGAGAGGAAAAAAAATATAGTCGCATTTTCGAGGCCTCGTCGCGCGCGTCCCATCTGCAGCCTCGCTTCCATTGTGCAACGGCGCAGAGAGAGAGAGAGATTTTTCGCGAGGGGCCCGATGCTTATCGCGGCCGCGCAGACGTAACAATGAGCCCCCGCTCGCGCCAGGTAGTTTGACCCTTCTATCCGTCTTCTCCCCCTCTTTTCTCTCTCTTCTCCTTTCTTTTTCGACTGCGGCGCACGCCCAGGGGAGAGAGCGAGATGATTGTTCCGGTCGGCGCGTATATACACTGCGCCGCAAAAGTGAGTCGCTCGTGATCGATCGTTACGAAATACTTGGGTAATCTGTTCCGAGGTATCGGCGGGCTTGGCTGCATCGGGGGTTGCCTGTGCGGTCGGCTATGCAGCGGAATGAGTGGGAGGATTTTTCTCACGTTGAGCTCTTGGTATGGTTTAGATATGGTTCGCGGAGCGATTGGCACGACTTGTAAATAATTGATCTTTGTTGTGTTATGCCTTTTGATTGCATATGCAGGTAGTAATAGGTGTTTGCCGCACGGCGAAAAGAGCGCGGGTTTAAATTAAAAAAGTTCACGATTGTTTGCGCGCGGCTATTGTCTTCGGCAAATAAGTCGGACGGCCATTGTTCGCTACTGTCACGCGAGTAATTAAAAAAAATAATTTCACAGTTAAAAGAAATCGCGCGCGAAGGATTGTCTCCTACAATTTCTTGGAAATCTTACGTCAGGCCTCTCTTGCGTCTCCGCTAAAAATTAGATAGCTCATAAAACCAGGCGCATAAACACTTATCGCTTCAATTTTTTACGTAATCAGGGACAGCCGTATTCCAATCAAGGCAAGCGAGTATATATATCGCATTACCCACGCGCTCTCGTCTTATCCCCTTGCACTGGGACGCTGTCGCATCGATCTAGCTCGGACTGTACCGCGATGCCACGCAGCGAGTCTGCCGGCCTAATGGGATGTCCTGAGATACGAGACAGTGCGCATAGCTCTCTCTCTCGAGCTGTATTTGACTGCACGCGTGCCAATACGCACGTAAATAAGGTCCGCATGGTCGGACACACACGAAGATGATGCCGAGAGGTGGAAGAAAAAAATGCGTATTTTTTTCGCACAGCTCTCGGGTTCTCCAAGGCACCTGTGCGCGGCGAGTTACAAAAGCGTGCGGGCATTACGCAAGATACTTTTTTTTGCGAGTGATGAATCAGAGGTGGATGGATTTGTATGCAGGTGTAATGCGATATGTTTTCGAAGATGCAGCTGCGCACTTTCTTGCTGTATTTTCTTTTTTCTTTTTTTTTGCATTGATGAATAATTATGTTTGTTATTAGCTGGATAGGATGAATATGTAGGTTTTACGAGGTAATGAAGCTATATATTGGAATATTGGAGGTCAATTATTTTTATTTCAAGAGATAGAAGATTTATTCTATGTTTACGATATATTTAGTCCACAGACGCTGCAAAATTTATCTCAATTTCATTGATCATCAATATTGCATGTCAGAAATATCGGCGGTGAAATTTAAATTAGTTTAGAGTCGATAATTGTGAATCGAAAGTCAATGCAATATTTATTTGAAAGAATTATTAATGTATTGTTACCTATTAAAGCGGATTTATAAAATTTTTATCAATCGCCTTCTCAATCCGATAGATTAGCAAATCTAATGCAAGAGCCTGTATAAAAATGTACTGAATCCTTGATGATTTATATGAAAACACATCTTCATATAATTACATACAATTTTTGCAAGTGTCTATTATGAACGTTCCATTTTTATGTTATAAATTTGACTTTTCCACTCAAATATAGAGTGAAGATTCATTCTATTAATGAGTGAATTTAAGTACTTATTAAGAAAAATTTAGAAAAAAGCTAGTATAACAAAACTCACTATTTTAATATACATAGTTTTTTAAGACTCTTTTTATAGCATTTACCATTGCTATCCATCAACTAAATTTATTTAGATGATAATTTAGTGTATTGATCGGTCATTTTTTTAACTTTAAATATTTACGATCTGTGTTATAATAAAAATAGTCTCTGCTACTGTTTTCTAGATAACCCAATTTAAATGTTTTTACTTTTAGGATCAAAATTATATATTAAAAGGATATTATATATTAATATGTACAAATTGGTCTTGTTTTTGGTCTCCTAAACGGAGAAAATCTGAAAAAGAGCTCTAAAAATTAATTTGCGTTTCTACTTTGAGTAAGTCTGAACCTAGTATAAGTTCCTTAAAATTTTTTTCTTGTCACCAAGATTCCTTCCTGACCGATCTCACAAATTACCTTATCTTTCTCAGAAACTCCCTATCGATCAATATCCCAAAAAAGACGTCCCCCACAACAACAGTTCCAAATTCAGCTTCCACTCTCAAATAATAATAACCCAGCGTCGCGGCGCCTTTTCCCCACCCCCCAACAGCCCAGAAGCTCGGCGAGTAGGCTCGCGCATAATTAAGACTCGCCAGAGACGGGCGCAAGCCAGTTTATTCGCAGCCATCCCAGGCACAGACGGGCCGTAGCTTTCTCGCTAATCCCGCGAGTCTCAGCCGGCGAATCATCCCGCGCTTATAAGCGCGGCTGCTTAGAGTCGCGAGCGCGAGTCGAGCTATATACACACACGTGTATATCTATACAAAGGTAAGCCGGGCTCGGATTTAATCTCGCGCTTGATAAATCACCGGCGCTAAATGGACTAGCGCCGGTACAATGCAATCAGCGCGCGCGCGAGCGGCAATTCACTTGACCGCGTTTTATCGCCGCGGCCCGAGCGCGCGGAGCATTGGTATTTATAGGCGACTACAGACTTTTATGCTCTCTTTCTCTCTTGAGTCTCGTCCTTTTTAGAGTCGCGACATCCTTAAGCTTTTTTCTTCCCAGCTCTCTCGTTTGTCGGGGGGAAACTCTTTTTGCCGGCGAGATCTGCAAATACAATTTTTTCGCCGAGTGCCGCGCTGATTGGCTCGGTCGTCATAGAAACAGCGGCTCTTGTGTATTGGCTTGCTTCGAGAATTAAGGTGAAACGATTAATTTGCCTCTAATAAGGGGAAAGAGGGAGAGAGCTACTTGGGCCGCTGGAGCGCCGATGTCGAGTTCAGTGGGAGTGCATAGCTACCGAGAATTCGCGTAATCGGCTTCTTTGAATTTGCTGCTTCGCTTTATGCTCGTCGAGGGGAGGTGAAGGAGCGCTGAGGGATGCTTTTATTGATCATTTTTTCGGAATAGGGTGATGATTACGGGATGATTCATGATGCTTCATGGGGAGAAAAGTGTGCTGTTTGTGAGAAAGTTTTGTAATTATGTTATTGTTTATTATAAAAAGTTTGAGATTAGCTAAGCTGAATTTTTTCGTTAATCAAAGGATAAAATTTAATTAGGAAATGCTTCGTTCAAATATCAGTCATTAAAATTTTTAAATCAGCCTTTTTATAATCGAGTGATTGAATAAATAATGACAAATTTTCAAAACAGACACATGAATTTTTATATCATTTATTTTATAAAAATTTAGTAGTACCTGATAGAAAATTAACCGTATATTCTGGGCAGAATTTCTGGTCAATGACACTTATCTAAAAATACTGGAAACGCTTTAAACAGAATTTCTAGATAAGTGTAATATTAACGTTTGTTAATATACCTTCTAAAAATAATACTAAAATATCTGGTTTAATATTATTTATTAGCTATTTTTAATCAAATACCCCGACCAATAACCAAATTAAAAAAGAAGCGGCCCACTTTTCTTTTTGACGAAAATTAAATGAAAAATTAATTCCAATCTAGCGCGCAATAGTAAAAAAGGAATAAATAAAACTCGTTCCTCCTCGCGCCTACGAATCCGCACAACAAACAAGCATCCAATTCGCAGCATCAGAATGTACACGTTCAGCGCACATGGCGCTAAGAGTAAATCGAGCAAAGGCTTCCTTAAAGTCCAAAGCAAACTTCGTCCTGAGAAAAAATCAGCTGGGGAATGCATCCACGTGAGATAGGCTTAGGCACGCGCATTAAACTTGAAAGACGAAATTTTTGGGTCAACGTTGGCGCGCCTGCCTCGCGCGCAACTTTTCTGGTCCCTCTGCCTCGCTCTCTCTCTTTCCTCGTCTCTCTAACTCTATCCTCTTTTGAAAAGCGAAAAAATTGAAAGGCGCAGCGCATCAGCGCGCCAAGATCGCAGGCACGAATTTCCCAGTCGACATGCGGCGCGCAAACGTGGAAAAGAAATTCGAGGAAGAGCGTAAAAAGGATGTGTGTAGGATAGTGTAGGAAAAAGAGATGGAGTGAGAGCTAGGGGGAAAAAATTCATTATTGGGAGCTTTGATCGTAAGTGTACTATATGTGGTTTGCTCAGGGTTTTTTTTCTCAAATGAAATATTGAATTGGATTAAACATAGTGCATTGAAACAAAAAATGATTGTTAAAAATACAGTTGTAAGTGACGTTACTGAACCTCCAAATTACCATGCTTTTATAATCTTGAAATAGTACATTTTCATACGACTGCGGAGGTTAATTATTTAGCACTAGAGATGTTTTTTACTCGTGGGAAGCGAGTATATTTATTAAAAAAAAAATTTGATTGACAATTATTCGTTTAGAAGCGCATTACATTGAAAGCATGTACATTAGCTTTGGACGAGCGTGGCACGAATATGGATTGTATCAACTTTACAATCTTGCTGCACTTCAAAGGTACTTACTTCGGGGCATATAATTAAGTTTATCCTAGATTATCAAATGGATTAAGCGTCTATTCCGTATAAACAAAGTATTATAATACTTGTTTTATGAATAAATAGTATTAAATACTTGCAAAATTAATTAATTAGTTTTTATTTAGGAAAATGTAGAATTTTATAATTACTACGCTGTAAAAAGGTCAGATAATAAAAATACTTTTTTTATTTTTTAGGTTGGCCTGATTCTTTAACGCTGACATCAAGGTAAGATTTTTAATCGCGTAATAATTACTATAGGATTATTTTATCCCTGCGGTTTAATAAATCATGAATAAAATTAATATATTGTTAAAGCTTGTAACAACAGCTTCTTAGTTTTGTTATAAGAATGATTAACCAAAGACTATATCAAGATTTATTTTAATTAAATAACTTTATTTAAATAAATTACAGTATGTAAATTAAATTAAACTCTAATCTTTTGATCGACATGTTTTAATTATTATTTTTGCATTACATACTTACAATTTAATAACTATTACAATTTCCATATCCCAGAAAACTTACATCACGACATCTCGTAAATCAATTAAAAATCACACAAAAAAATCAATCCAGCAATCAAATCACCTAATGCCCACCTCCCTTTTTATTCTCTCTCTCCACCCACGCCCCACCTCACTACATTAACGTGCACAGCGAACTTTTTCACTCGGTCCCCATTACGCATTCAGCCGATGCATCAAAAAGACTCCGATTCCCCCACGTACATACGCGCCCGTATAGCCACCTTCCCCTCCGGCGCGCCGGAGCAGGAATAGTGAAATTTAAATAAATTTTGTTTCGATCAATCTGTCGCGCGGGCGTGAATATATACGCTCTCGCCTCTTGACTCCTCATTTTTCGCGCGAGCCCAACTCCCCGCCGGGTGTCGCGCGCGCGCGCGCGCGGAGAACGAATTCCGCATGTGGAATAATAAAAGGCGGCGCGCCGGCGTCGCACGTATGGAGTAAAGAAAAATGAATGTTTGACAACTTCTTTGCGCTCTGAAAGAGGTCTGGAGCGAGCGAGTTTAATGCGAGGAGGGAGGTAAAAAAGGCTCTCTTTTGTTAAAACTCGGAAAGCGGTTATGTATTTTTTTTAAGGGCCACGCGTTTTTCCCCTCGGTTCGGATATCTAATTTTCCGGATGTTGGAGAGATATCGAGTGTTTTTTCTGGGTCTTCGGTTTTGTATAATGTGAATTATTCTGAGGAATTTTTTTATTAATTTTCAAACGATTTTAAAGCTACAGTTTTTACCGAGCGCTAATACTTTCATATATTCTTATTCCATTCTCAGAAAACAAACTAAAACTCTAAAAAATTAAAGCTAAATTAATAAAAACATTAGATCCATGTAATTTCACATCTTCCACGATATTCAAATGAAACGCAAAGTAGTCCATCTCGATAAACCAATACGGCATTAAGCATGCGAACCCTCTAATTTCCCTAGCCGACCAACTGACCCGCACAACAAGAGAAAACAACCGCTCTTTCCAAGTCGCGAGCTGCATCCCCGGCAAAAAGTCGCAATTCAATTACCTACTTTACTCAGTGGCCGTCTGATGGTTATTTGTTCGGTCAACAGAGCGCAAGATCAAAGCGAGCGCGCATGCATAAAGATAGCCGTCTATTTACTTTTATAAATGAACTGGACCGCGCAAGCTCAGCCCCCATTATTTTGTCCGGCTCCTGGAAAATAGAATCGAGCGGACTAAGTCCGCCGGCATATGACACGGGTCATCGGCGTTATTCGCTCGGAAGTGCGGCCCGCGCGCAGCGACAAGTTATTCCATTTCCAGTCGATTGGCCGCGAAAGAGAGCAGCACGCGGGCAGGGCTGAATTTCGCCTCGTTTCGAGGGGGCTGGCCCGACGCTTAAGCTCGCTTTCTGGGTCACGCGCGGCTCTGCGGCGGCCGAGGCGCAGCCAAGGTAAAGTGGCTCTCGTTTCTTTTTTCCGCGACGCTCGAATTCCGCGCCCTGACGCTGCTGCTGCTGCTGCTGCTGCTGCTGTTGGCTGGTTATCCGGGGCTGAATTGCCTTTTATTTAGTGCACTTTGTTTAAAGTTGTTTAGCGTGCGCCTGCGGTTTTGGAGGATACTTTGAGAGATGCGGTTTTTGCAAGCGTTAATTTGGAAATTTGCTGTGTATGTGCGTGTTTGTATGCCTGCGGGTATGTGCGTGTGTGGGTATGTGAGGAGTGAAGGTGTTTATAGTCTAGTGGAAACTGTAATGAATTTTTGGTTGATTCTAGGTAATATGTCGAAATTTACAGGGTGTTAATCGGATTTTAACTAGCTGTCATTAATTTTCTCGCAGAACGGTCTTTGGAGTTTAATTAATATTTTTTGATTACACAACACAGAGAAGGTTCATTTAAACTCGAACAATTACGAGTCACTCACGAGAAAATAATCCAAAATCCGGACTCTATAACAATCGATTTTCAAGTTAACACAGCGCGCGCTTTTAGCTTAGTCGACGCTTATAGTCGCGCCAAAAACGCGAAGTCTGCTTACGGCGCGGTGTGTAAAAACGCCCGTAAAAGGGGTTACAGGAGTAAAAATATGAAGGAGCGAGCGCGCCGCGACGAAAAAAAGAAAGAAGCGGAGAAATTCAGAGGCACACGTGGGAAATCGCTGGCAAACGTTGCTCCCGGCGCAACACAAAGGAAAGCCATTTCCATGCATCCGTAAGTGACACGCGCGCGACTAACTCTTCTTTTTCGGCCCGTTTGCCTCCCCGCACTTTCCTCCGAGTCTCGCCAAAGATTTATACATTCGTCGCTGCGCTCCTCCTGCGCCGCTTGTAGGCGTACATTTGAATCTAGCTGCTGGCGTGCGGCTAGTTTAATTCAATGCTGACAATTTTTTTTTCTCTTAAGGGACGCGCTTTCGCGAGCTCTGGATTTTCGTCGGGCCAGCTCCTGCAGAGCGGGCTCATTTGAATATTTTGCGCGCTGCTAGGACTGGGGGATTTGGAGAGCTTGCTCAGGGCAATTATTTTAGTTTTGTAGAATGGTACGGTTAAGGTTTGTACTCTTTGAGGACTGTAAGTGCGGTTTGCTTGGTTTTATATATGTAGAGGAAGATCATTTTTTTTTTAAATATTTTTGTTTATATATGAATTCTTAGGCTCATAACCATAGTTGATTAACCTGTAATATGAATTTACTAGAAGGATAGAGAAAAAATTATAATCGATAACGCGAAAAGAAAAATAAATGAAACTTGAATAATAAAGATCTCTCCCTGAAACAATAAACATTTCCATCAGCTAGTAAATATTTAGATATCTTGACTCCCAGCATTCATAAATATCAGCAATAAATCTAAGCGAATCGCGTATCCGCTCATTCCATTCATTCCGCAGACATCGGCCGGCGAAATCTAAACTGCGCATACTCAGGCCCGCAGCGGATTAAAGAACCGCAAACGCAACACAAAAGAAGGCCGAAAAAAAAGTAAAAATGCCGCGCAGCCAGAGAGACACACGTATCAAAATGCCATCTGCGCGCCGCCAAGTCGGCCAGCAGCGAAACTCAATTTTCGCAGCCGTATATTTCTGCGGGAGGACTGCGCGAGAAGGGAGAGGGAGACAGTTCAGCGGCGTATATAGGCGACGAGAAGAAGCCCCAAAATCGAACGGTTACATCTAGATAAATGCGGCGAAACGTGCCAGGGGCCTCGTCCGTCTCTGACCGAGCGACAGCCTCGCGGTTCTGCGGGGGTGTGTATGTGTAGCTGCTGCTGCCTTTTGCACAGTTGCGGATTCTAGTGACTGCTTCTTTTTTTTATCGACTAATGTAGTTTTGATATGTAGGTGTGTATACGAGGCTGGAAGTGATTCCGCGGTTCAGGATGGACTGTAGCTAGTTTTTATTGCTTTTACGTTGAGGATGTGACTTGATAAGGAATAGAAATTGAAAGGAAATGGAAAAGCTCAATTTATAGATGCAACTGGCGCGTTTTGGGGAGTGTTTTTAGAAAACTTAAATGATATTTTGTAGATAATATGCTTTTAACAATTTAATTTACAAAGACATTAAGGTACTATCTTTCTTAATTAAATTTTATTTTAATTAAAATTTTAATTTGCTTAAAAATGCTTGTGGCCTTTTTTTGTTTCATATTCTGGTAAACTCGTTTGTACACTGTTTAGAGGAGTTAGAAAAGTTTAAAAATTGTACATTTGTAATTCTATAGTCAAAGGAGTCAAAGATACTACAACATATTATCACTTTGATAAATTAAGAACAATAGTAAAAAACAAAGAAATTACTAAAGCTGAAGGTAATTATGTATATTAGGACTATTGTCAGATAAACAAATTTCATAATTAAATGTATTAATCTAATTAAACGTTTATTAAGGGATGCGGTAAATAAAACGAAAATATATTATAAACTATAGCATATACTTCATAATGGGTAAAATAATGTATAAAAGCGTCACTATCATTATATTTTAATTTAAAAAGCATTTTTGCTACAAATACTCGAGAATAAAACTCATTGTTTTAATTAATGAAATCATAGAACCCATCGAAAGCATCAGTTCAACTTTATTTATAAATATATACAAAAACCATTCCTCCAACTTCTCCGCGCGAGAAGTTTTTAAAAAATATCAGTTCGAAAACAAAACGTCGTGCCCATAAAGACAGTTTCTCGGCAACGCATAAAAAAAAAGAACAAGCCCAGCCGCATATTTATCCAGTCGTAAAAAAGGTGAATGAAAGCAAACCATAATAAAAGCATTTTCCATTTCGCAAAATGTTTTAATGACCGGAGCACGTGCGCGCAGGCGGCCTCGGCATTGTTTGCTCGCGCTGCCAGCTAGGCGCTTGTCAGCGGCAAAATAAAAAAAGCCGCGCCGCGAGAAAATCAAACAAATTTGAAAATTTGAATTCCGCAGGAAGAAAAAAGAAGCGCGCTTGCTGCGAGGAGCGATACGCGCGCGCAAAAAAGTTTATCAGCTCGTTATACTCGCGCTGGGCGCGCCGCTGTATAAACAATACGATGCGGCCGAAGCTCCGATGGTTATGCGTGCTCGAAACTTTTTCGACTGTGCGCTTTTATTAAATAACGATTGCGTTCGAAACTCTGTCTTTTTAGCACCTCTTTTCTGTCTTTCTCGTTTTTTTTTTTTTTTTTTTTTCTGGAAAAGTTCGAGCGAGGGAAATCGATTTTTCGGCAGACGGAGGGAGTAAAACAAAGGGCGGGTGGGAATTTTGTCTGGCTATGAAATCGCTGGAATTTTTCAAGTTACGCGAACACGGTTTTGTTTTTAAAGCGCGGCGCAATTTTCGATTCTCGATTTTCGATTGTCGGAGGCATAACGGGGGCTTGATGATTTCGGCCGCGTGGAAACGTCGGTTTTACGCGACGTTAAAGAGAACGTTAACGCTCGAGCGCAGTTTTGTAGGTGACATTTACATTTGATGGGTAGCTTTTGATCAGCTGCTGCTTTTTGCCTGTGGCCTCTTTATGTGCATGATTGATTTTAATTTTTTCGACTTTTTTCATAGACTATGGCGAACTTTTGAGCTTGTATTATGACAATACATTAATTTTTACTTGAATAATAAAATAAAGTTATTCATAATAGTACTGGTATGAACATTTAAAATAAAACAATGTTTTTTGAAAAAATATTGTCTTTTGCGAGAATTCTGTGAAAATAAACGTAAACACTAGCACATTCACGCAGCATCCTAAGATGAATTTTAACGATGTAACTGAAACATTTTATCGCATAAAGATATATAAGGCCAAATACTAGCTGCGAGGATGGCTTTCTGCAATTAAATGGAGCATCGCGCGCAGAAGCAGCTCTGCACAGACACTTCAGAGCAAAACAAACTTTATACTAAACTTGATACCGTAGTGCTATTTAACTACTTGTTATTTTAAAGTCATTAAGACTTTCGGCTTGAAATTGAACCTCAAATGTAATTGAAGAATGAAATATAATAGTAATATTTTTCATTGTTAAGGACATTACACGGTCGTATAAGCTTACTTCTATCAAGACTTATTTTTATTTTTTTTTTTTAAAAAATTTTAAATTTATGAATGCATTCCTAATTTTCAAAGTTTACGAGCAAACAAGAAGTTTTAGTTATAAAGTTTTAGTTTATAAACATTCTAACATCGCGTTCTGAATTTTTATCTCGTTTATGTTTTTAAATAAAACTTAATTATTGTAAATTTTCAATACCAGTTTTAATATTATTTTTAATGAAATAAACTTTTAAATATTGTTTAGTATTGCATAATAGCTCAACACCATATGTAAAGTTTTATAATCATATGTTTATATATTCTTACTATAGTACTCTCTAAATTTTAAATAGTGCAAAATGCTCCACTTAGTACTATTTAGTGGAATTCCCACTAAGAAATAGTGAAA
>UELX01004867.1:0-15936 GCA_900480035.1 Eupelmus urozonus | reverse complement strand
AAAACATTGATAACTCGAGTTATCCGAAGCGTTAGACCGTACGGCTCTGGCTTTCCTCATTTTTTGGTACCCAAAAAGATATGCCAAAGTTTCATCAAGATCTGTGACCCGAAGGTCATACACTCTCCTGGTTAGTTTATATAAAAAAATACTTCTTTGATGTAGACACTTTAAGGTTAGAAAAAAAAAAGAAATCAGGAAAAATGAAACGTAGATCTTCATTTGATCCAACAAGCACCTACCAAAAAAGCGATCAACACTCTCAGAAAACAATCACCCATCAAACTTTCGTTACGCATCCTCAACCCAGCAAAATCATCCATAGTCCTCAGCCTAGTCGCGCGTCGCACGAGCGCAGAAGACGAGGATAATTGGCCTAACGGCCCCGCGCAAGCAGGAGAAAGAGATAAGAAGCCGCTCGCGCGCACAAAACAAATAGCCGCTCTCGCCGCGGTTTAATAAGACGACGCGCGCCCTCGGGAGGGTCGTTATGCTGCGCGCGCGCGCCAGCCGGGGTATATGTATACGCGCGCGGCGCACTCGTGACCGGATCCCTCTGAGAGCGAGGCCTGAGTGATTGATAACGGCTTGACGATTTAGCCCGAGCTACGTTGTTTACTGTTTAGCGGTTTAGAGGGACGGTGAGAGCTGTGGGAGAAAGTACGACGTTTTTGCGGCAGCTTGATTATTGAATGTGTGATTGAGGGAACAGGATTTTGATTGTGGACGTTTGAGAGGTTGGAGTGTGTTTGAGGTATACTTGTGCAATGTTTTGGCAAATTTGATGGGATTTTTTTATTTTGAAGAGATGGGATTTGCGTTAGCGTTTAATTTAATCACTAAGATATTACACATTATACAATACAGTATTCATAACTACAAAAAATAATCAACTTGTATAATTTTTCATATTAATATTACGTCAGCATCGCAAATGCGTAATTCTGTCTTTTTATAGCGTATTAGTTTTATAATTTAACAATGATAACTCAAGTGAGCAATCACTGACTTTTCCTTGTCGAATTATTAATGCTTATTTAGAACGCAGATATTACATTAATTATAATTTAATTATAGAACTTACAAAACGGGACATTAGTAACAGCGTGAAATATTCGAACTATTCTCCAGTTATGAAATTACGCTTCGACTATTCATAGACTTCATGGCATAGTGCATATAAAGACTTTGCGATTTCTCACGCACGGCACCCTTTAATTTTGGCCGTTAACGTGCTATTTTCAGAAAACGCAAGCTTGCTTGCCATGCGTATTACAAGTTGGCCTGTTATGAACCCGTTGGAATTTATAATTCATAAATAAAAATTAGATTTATTTAATTGTTTTATTTATGTCAAAATTTTTTTTCCAATTTTTTATTTTAAATAATACTCATTTTTGTGAATGATTAATTTCTTTTTTGATTTTTTTTATTGTCAGTTTATTTCAATAATGTAAATTAGCCTTGTTAAATAGTTTAAGAAATGTTCAGTAAAAAAAAGTCATAATTGTAATTTGATAAACAAAAGCCTCTTGAAAAACCACCGGTATTACTTTCTGTTTATCCGCTTTTGTAACGGATCCCTCGAGGACTGGCTGGTTATGCTATAGAAGTCCATGTGTTCACCCCATGGCACCGGATGTACCGCATGTGGAAATATTAGACGCGCTTAACCCTTTGTTGGGTAGAAAAACAGATTAAGAAGCCCATAATTCATAAGGATGTTTTCAGCTGTTCCACACTCAAAAATAACAAATATGAGAGCTTGCATTGTCTGTGTAAATATTAAAGTATCGAGCCTAAAATTTAGCTGTAGTCTTTTAAAAACGAATTAATCAAACCTATATTGTACAAATTCACTAATATGTAAATATTAACTGTTGGATTTAATCAAATAAAAATAATATTAAAGTAACCTCATAATATACTCATTACAAAGTAGATCGCGTACGTAACAATTTACAATCACACAACTTCATATCAACTTTATCCAACCCAACAGCTCTCGAATATAAACTTTCGAATATTGTTCGCGGAAAGCCCGTCAGCAAAAATAATCAGCAAGAACCTCCACAGTCCCGAAGCGTCAAAGCCTCAGATCTAAAGGCCGATCAGAAGTGCGCGCAGCGTCGTTAGAAAAGAGAGTGAGAGTAAGAAACGCGTCTATGCGCCATCGCTTCATTTATATACACACACGCAGCTATCGCGGGCTTCAATCGGCTCAGGCCGCACGATGGATCGCGATGCCTCGCTTTTCTATACCTACAAATTTCCCTCTCATTAAAATCGCTTTTAATTGGCCCTCAAGAAAGTGGGGGTGCGCTAATCGCGCGCTATCTATTCTTTGGTCGGGGGAAAAAAATGGACGGATACAAAAGCGACAGTTAATGACCGAAACAATCGCGATGATGGCGGTTGTAATTGCTGCGTTTTAGAGAAATCGGCTGGGAACTTGAATTGTCGAAGAGACGAGGCTTGGGCTTGACGTGTGTGTCGAATGGGTTGGTGATGAAAGTGTGAGATTATTGAAAAGTTTGAATTTGAATTTTGCTTTGGTGTGAATTTCTATATCGACATTGTTTTTTAGAAGACGATTTTTGTGTTCGTATTCTTGAAGATTTTAGTATAATTCGAAAATTTATGTAGAAATGCTGATTTATTAAGTGCAAATTGAATGAAACGTAAAAGTTTTCATGAAATACGTTCGATAAAATGTATATACGATTTTTACGCAAAATTTTCATAAAAATAAAATTCGAATAACTAGATACATCAGTTGTAAAGCTTTAAATTAGCTTGATAAACCCGTTATACGATGTTGCGCGCCGATTTAAAAAAAGCCTCAAACTAAATGATGGCTTCTGTTAATTTAAATCAGTTAATATATCAAACCCACTGCATCGGCAAAAAGCACTTGACGTCAATGCAGCGTCGTTTTTGTCAAAGAGCCCCGGCTATCTCAATAATCTTGTTACGCAATTCAGCCCAACAAAATCTATCGTTTCCGTAATTCCTCTAATTAATAAAATATTCAAATCCGGGAGCATTACGTATTCATTAAATCGATCCCTCTCTCCTGCAAAATAATCAATAAACAAAACCGGATACACACGCGCACGCATCCCCGGGACTTAACGGCGCGCGAATTTCAGAAAACGCTCACCGCTATCTCAATTATTCTATGCAACGAGATAATTTTTATTACCTCTCTTTTCTCCGACTATATATCCATAGGCGCATATATACCCCCGGCGTTTTCTCGAGTGTGGCGCGAGGCAATATCAATTAACTCGACTGCCCGGTTTTCAAGTTCGCGCGCGCACGCGCCGCTTGTGTTGCGCTATTTGAATGCAGGAAGAGATTTATCAAGCGCGACAGAGCGTTGAGCGGGATTTTTGAATTTGCCAAATGAGCAGACTGGCGACGCGGTACTAAATTAATGGTACGTGGCCGGGTGACGGTTTTTTTTTTGGTACGCAGGTGCGGATATGGTGGCTAAATTTTTCTGAGGGGTCTATCTTGTTGAGCGCTGAGCACTTAATTAACAAAGATGTGATAGTAAAGTGAGACGGATGAACGGGGTTTGGAGACAAGATTGCGTAAAGCGAAATTCCCAAGGGGATTCCCAGTTTTGTTGAAATAAATTAAATCTGAATATAAATGTACGCAATATGATCTGAAAAGAAATATAAAAAAATACGGGTCAGGCTGTTTGGTACTAGTATTGATCAGAATACCTTTTAGGTTTTTATTACTATTTTTTAAAGCTGCTGTTGGGCGAGTCTTACAGCATTGTAATATGATCTGATTTAGATACATGTTTACAACAGCTACATTTTCTATTTTGGAATATTTAATAATAATACTAAAAGTTTAATTTAATATCATGTTTAAAACTTAATATTTAATTTAAGATATATTTTATTTAATTTTTTAAAATACTCGCAAAGATTATAAAAATAAATTAAAAAGACGTTTTAATAGCTATATATCTAATAGCTTTTTTAATGAATATTCAAGAATATTCATCCATATTACATGAAGCCGTCCTAGCGAAATAAGAAATTAAATCATAAATATCAAAATTTTTACCATCCCGGCTTTTCTAATTACGAGGAGCCTAGTTTGTAATTTAGTTTTCGCGAATAAAATAAGTTTTAATAATAGACTATCAAATTAAATTTAGCAGACCACGATAATCACTATCTTTTCCATCCGACTTTTTTTCAAATAACTTAATTAATTGCCGCGTGATTTAAGGGTACACGCTTCACGACAGTCTTGTTAGAATCTAAACTCGCGGCGCATTTCATGTTAATCGGAGTAATTACTATATTTACGCCGAGGATAAAGGTTGCCAGCGTCAAGCGATCAATCCATTGACCGGGGATAAATGAAACTGTATGACTAGAGCCATGAATAATCGTATCTATCATGCGTTTATTCAGAAGCATGCACGCTTATTATCCGTTGGCCTAACCTTTCGTAATTGAGGCTTTATCCATCAGATAAACATAAATAACGCGGAATGAAAAATTCGGCCGGGAATTATTGCGCGAAAAGTCGTACGATCTTTCACCGGAGAAAGCCAGAAAGAAAAGTTGGATAGAGCTGATTTTCTGTCCATATACGTATCAATAGATCTTTATGCAGGTGAGAAAAAGCGCTGAAACGTAAATACGTTTTTACAGCCCGAGAAGTGAAACTCGTCCGGATAAATAATTGCCAGAAACGATTCGATATTAAGTCAATATTACTCCAACATTAGAGCCAAAAAGTCAAAAAATTCCGACGATTTATTAAAGCAACAAACGAACGCAAAGCCCGGAACCCGCAATCGGCAAACAATTACGGTAATTACCTGCAAATTACCCCACATAAACGATACACTTCCCGCGCGTCCTAACCACAGCCCGCAGCTTAAAAAAAAAACCTCATAACACAGAGCGAAAAAATTCCTCAGCGGCAAAGTGCTTCCGCATCATCTCGCATCATGATCCAGCCCCGAAGAAGCCCGCAGCAGAGCGGCAGCGTAACGAATAAATCGCAGTAAGCAGTCTCTCTCTCTCTCTCTCTCTCTTTCTCTTACAGTACGGCAGCCGGTGTGCGTAAGTTCATAAACTAATCGGCGGCGCATCCGTTCTTCGCGTTAGCCGTGTCGATATCGATCAGCCGGTCGGGTATATAGTAATAGTGGAAATAGGAGGTAGGAGCGCGCGCGACGGAAAGCCATAAAGGCGCCCGCGGAGGCCTTTTGCAATTGGCCGATCGCGCCTTATTTATCGCTGGAAATTATTGCTTGCAAGAGCCGCGAGGGAGAAAAGAGCGAGAGGCGCGCGCTGCCGCCGGATTATTATGGTATATGCGCTATTAATTACGGGCCTGCCGATCATTAATTCATGGGGGCTCGTGTACGTTTGTATCGACGGATGTGTGTGTATGTGCGTGTGTGTTGGTGAGGCTGCTATGCTGCTGTGTACACTGTAAGATTTGTTGTTTGCTTGGCGATGGTTTTGTTTATGTTTAATTTTTGTGATTGGAGGGTGCGATGAGTGCTGTGTTTATGGGTTGGGTGAAAAGGGAAATTTTGGAATTAATTATTTTTTAAGTGAAATGAGATTATTATTCTAAGCCGGTACCATAAAATTTTTAAAAGTAAGTAGAAACAAATTTAAATTTATTGTTTTTCTCGTTCTTTTTTCTTTTTTACGTTCAAATTATAAGAAGTATACAGATTTCTCTAACGCGTAAATTTCCAAAACACATTTGTATGCACTATCGACCTGGAAATCACCTTTGACCTGAAATTCCCATTGCACTGACCCGAGTTTGCGAGACTTTGTCTTGGTCGTTTCGGCGCGCGAGTAACTCCGCTTCGTGCTGCGGACGCGCGTGAGCTTCGAAGAGGAACTTGGAGAAGATGCGTCCGGCCTAACTGTTTTTCGTTCTGGCGCTTGACATTTATGGGTTTTTCGTATAGGTTTACACTTGATGTGACAGCTTTTAATAAAGGTATGGCATCCTTACACTTTTATCTTGTACTTTGTATCTTTAGTGTACGAGTTGACGCGAGGAATTTAGATTTTGTGTTTTACGGCTTTGTCCGGGGTTTCGGTTTGGGTACTTGGATGCTGTATTATCGAAAGTAGCTTTTGATTTTGAACTTTGAAAATTATAATGGTCTTGTTAAAAGTTTGTAAGTTGGCATATGTTAACATTTATCTAAGCCACTAAGGTACTACAATAACAACGTAATCTTATAGATACACTATATAATCATTTGCTTTTGATCAGTATTCAGTTAATGAAAATCTTTGTTATTATTTTTTATTTACCAAAATAAGAATTCTTTTTTTATAAAAGATGTAAATTTACACTCTTAATGGGTTTTGAAAGTAGGTTTTAAAGTTTATTCAATGAGCTTCCAGAAAAGCTTCAACAAACCTATTAACCAAGGTTGAAAGAAACAGCATCGAAGAGACATGACACTCTAGCGAAAAATCTTACTCTCTTACAAAAAGATTTACTACTGCAACAAAGTCACTTTCTCTTCACACGACACGAAATTTCATGAAGGTCAGATTTATTTTTTAAAATAAGCAATTCCATTATAATGATGATGCTTTTAATAATTTGCGAAATCTGTCTATCTAATTAATCTTTAAAAACTTTCTAAAAATACCCTGAATAATTATTCTTTCCAAACTTTGAAAAATCATTCACTTATTCACCACAAAAATCCGTAATTAAAGAACTTTTCCCCATATACATCCACGTTCTCTCCCGTCCCCCTGTACACAAATTCACAGCTGTACATCAACCAGCCTCTTACACTCATTACTCGCGCATTAGCGCGCGATTTTTTTCCCCCCACAAGACGCCGCTCTATGGGAACCTCGCTCCAGCCATTCGCACGTCGAAATATCTCGAAGAAATTTATCTGGCATCGCCTGGGCTTTCGCTCGCTTTCGCTTTTACTACTGCTCAGACAACACTTCCTTAAATCAATCGGCGCGCGCCGAATGTTTTTCATCATTATAAATCCCCCCGCGCTACTTGGGAAAATCAAGCAAAGCGAAGACAATTACTTAAAAGCGAGACCGACGCGCGCGTGACCAATTATTTACCGCATAACGGTCTAGCGCGAGAAACGATCCCTCCCCCCTCTACCTCCACATACATACACATCGCGCGATTGCTCTAATTCGTCGGCCGGGCGCATAAACGCTCGATCGGCGACTCGCTGATAACCTCGAGGGGAGCACGAAACCCGCTCTGCGCGCCGCGGCAATAAACAATGGAAATTGTCCAGCGGTGAAAGTGCGGAAATTAAGCAACTCGCCCTAATCGCTTATATGTATTTGCGCGATTTTTGCTCAAGATCGTTATGCGAGCTCTCGCGTATAGCAGATGGATTTTAACGATAAGCCCGATCGCGTATGTGTTTCTGTATCTGGGAACGCGGTGCGTTTGGGCTTCAAAGGAGAATAGGGTGAGTTATGGTATTTCAAAAGGCGGATTCGGAGCTGATATATCGCGGAGCCGATCATTTGTTAATGAACGATACGCCTTGGGAATAGGGCCGAGGTGAGAATCGGATTTGCTTTTGTTTGCGGATTAGATTTATTTTATTGTGTTTGTTAAATTAACGGCTGCCACGCTTTATCACTCGCGTTTCAACGGGCCCGGGACTAATGGCGGAATGGAGCATTGAGCTGTTAGTCTGCGGGCGTAATAAGTTATTATTAGAGTGCCTAGCCATGAATCAATATTTATATTATATCTTAATTGCAGTCGTGTAATCGCGGAGTTTAGAGATTGCGCAATCGAGCGCTCGTAAATTGAATGAATATCGGTGTGGCAGGGTATGTTCGTGTGGATATAGAATGGATCTATGGGTACGTGTGTTACTACTTTACTAAGGAAAAATTGATCTATCATGGGAGAACGAGAGTAGATAGGAGACGGTACATTGAAATAAAATGTATCGTAAAATCTTCTATAAATAATAAGTCAGCATGACTTTATGTATAGTAAAACTCAAAGTCTGAAAGTAAATATTGATTTTAACTTTAACGTTCCTCCACACCCCCTTATCTCATTATCATCAAATACCGTCCTAAAAGCCAAATTAAGATACTAAAACTATTATCTATTTAAATTTATTACCGGCGCGCTCTATCACTTATCTAACAAAAATCGCTTACAAGACCTATAACCGAAGGCAACGGCACGCTTGAATTTGCCAGACGGCCGATACACATCGGGCCCCGTGCCTACACAGTCGGTTCAATATGCACCTCGTTCCTACAATCGTTTACAAATCTCAATTACTCGCTAGAGCGCAGACGTCATCGTCGCGCAACACCCACATTCCAAAGCTTCCACATCGCCGCCGACGCTCGCTTTGCAGCCTTATACATCATCGTGCCTCTTCTCTCGAAGTCAAATTCGCGCCTCGAATTAACGTCCCCACCACATTATATGAATAACGAATTCTAGAGATCGCGTGAATTTAAATAAAGAGCGGCAAGCTTTTATCTGGCGCGCGCATCGCTATGGATAACCAATACGAGCGCCAAGCTAGAGAGATAGTTATCGAGCAGTTGGGACAGGACATTGACGGATACCGGGAACTACAATGTGCTATGCGCGAGGCGTTTAGCGGGTAATTATTTCGGTTGCAGGCTGATCGTGCCGAATGATTAGGCAGTTGGAACGGAGGAGAACTGCGCGAGTTGTTTGCTGCTTGGGCGCGATTTCGCTGCGCACGGACGAATGCGGAATCAAAATCTAAGCTGGAATGTCTGATTCTGTGTTCGATGCTTTTTTGAGATTGGCGTTTTGAAAGATCAGATCAGGGCTTTGTAATGTGGTTTTTGTTGGTTAGCGATTGCGAATGACTGTGAAATCGGTTTTGGTATTTTAACTTGGTTAATTAGTTTTGTGATGGATAAAATATTTTTTTTAAATAACGGATAAATATCAGAAGTATTACTATGTTACTCAACGATTCGTCATCAGTCATATTTTAGAACTTCACCACAAGTGAAACCGTACTCACGTTCATGACTTAACAAATTTTCCCCAAATAAGCCAGCAACACTCTTCTAATCAAAAACACATCTCACCTCAACGACCACGTCCAATTCGATTTACTTATCTTAAAGCATCCACGATCCCACACCAGCCAATCTTACGACCACCCCACAATTCTCAGTACACTTGCGGCTTCGATACAAAGCCATCAGGTCGATATTAAACGTTTCTCGCACTAATCGAGCACTTCACGGCCAATAAAACTGCTCCTTTATCTTCCCCCTGCACTTGACGCCCGGCAGCTGGCAGCGGAAAGGGGGTGGCTTTATTATTGGCCGCGTATCGCGGCTCCCGCATTTGTAATCGTTCGTTCCGCCAATTTCGTAACGTCGCAGCGAAGGTGGAACGAATCGTGTCTTGGAAATTACTGAGCTGGGTAACAGGTATGCCATGCTTCGGCTCCGTCAAAATCGATCGGTCGAGCAATCGATTATTATGGGCGCAAGCGTGGGGTTTCGGACACCTTGTCGGAAATGGCGCTCCCGATTTTTCTTTGCGTTTGTTGCGTAATAGAGTTTGGCGAATGCTTGGGAAATTCGTAACTATGCGATTTTTTGTTTCTAGATGTACAGCTGTGTTTTCGAGCGTTCGATAAGGAATGATTTGGAAACTTAATGTTTGGCATGAATTCTTTCTTTATATTTTTACGGTCAGTGTACTATTCTAGCGGGTTCCTTGAAAGAAAATTGACCATATTCTGGCGAAAATTTCTGGTCAACAAACGTTAAAATGACACTTATCTAAAAATTCTGTTCAAAACGATTCCAGAATTTTTAGATAAGTGTCATTTTAAGAAATTCTGCCCAGATACGATCAATTTTCTACCAGGGTTTTGAAATTATCAAATAATTTTCAAAATAACCACAAAAAATAACCCTCAACATTTAACATAGTACACGTATCGACGTCACCACATTCTACACCGTCACCATCGATCTTTACACTACAATTATCAAATTTACATATTCAATCAATCCCCATAACTTCTCAATCAGGAAACATCTCCACCTCTCCGATCCCCAGCGCCATAAAACCCACTCTCCCAGCGAGACATCGTGATTCCACGCTGCCGAAAACCCTTTAAAACTCGAGCCGTCATCCAAAGGCGGACACGACTCCATGCAGTGTGGCACAGCTCCACAGCGCTAGAGAGAGACACGATCGTTCGTCATCGCCGGCCGTCAATCGTGAATTTTTCTCGCCCGTGTGCGGGGCCACGGTCCCACGTTGTGTCGCCAGGCGGATTCCCCGCCCGCGGCTTACGATCGTCGCGGCGGACTTACGTAAGAGGAGGGGGGGGGGGGGGTGGGGCGACGATCCGCTGACCCGCATATAATTACTCGTTAAAGGCCCGCGCGGCGAGGTCTTCTCGAGTGGAAGAAGAGCGGCCTGGGGAACATAAATTCCGGCGATGTTAAAAGCGTGTCCGCGAGCCATATAAAACCGGGTCGTGCGCCGCGGAGGGCGCGCTCTGGAGGCGCCTAACCTATAAACTTTGACTGGACGGGAGGAAAAAGTGTGGTGGGACTTTCGCAAGTTGTGGTGAGGGGTGCTTTTCTAATGCAATATTTGGGTTTGGGAAATAAAATGGTTAGACAGATGATATTTGTCAGAAATATTTATAGCTGAACTCTGGTTAAGTGCTTGTATGTAAAAGAGTTGCTACTAAATGCTACCGATAGGAAAAGAATTCACACTTTATCGTGAATATTCACTAAAGTATGGGGATCATTTTTGCCTATTTAAAATTTACAGAGTACATTTACGACCTTTCCTATAATTACTTTCAATTTCTTGCCAATTAATTGTAGTATGGTAGTTATAAACCTCTAGAAAATTCATTCGTTCCTGAAAAAACCTATATTAAAGTCTACTGAATATTGCAGGTGTTCAATGAAGAGGTGAAGAATTAAAGGATATTTTTTATGCAGATAAAAATCATAGGATAAATTCTTAAGATCATGTATTTAAAAACTAGTCGATCGCTAATTATATCTAACTACACTGCTTTTAATTACTGGTATATCAGAAGCATTACTTAATTTCCTTCGTGAGATAGTCTTATGCGTTTGCCCTCATGACTCACTTTTACGACAAATTGCTCTGTTATTTTCCCAATATTTACCGGCACGAATTACAATGTTTTACTCTCCACACAAACCGCACCGCCGTCGCTCAAACTTGAAATTATTTATCTCTAAAGGTGGAAGGAAATTTCTACCGGGCGTGGAATTACAAGGATCCGCCTGCAGCGAGACACATATCGCATGTACTTACAAGCGGCGCGACTTAATAAGAAACCCGAACCAAACATAACCTCAAAAGCGACAAGCATCTTCCGAGAGCAAACGCCTCAATTATGACGTCCAGCCGGGCGCGACCGATGCGCGCCGATTTTTTTCTAATACCGCTAAATTATATTACGCGCCGCTTTACACCCGTATATACTTATTGGAACAGAATATAACCTCTGCTTTCACTTCCGCGCTCCGATAACTGCGCCGAGGATTCGCGGAATTTAATTTACCGTTCGCAGCCGGCCAATATCTGCCGATTTTGCTCTCGCGCCTCGCGTAATTGCGACGGCTGACATTCATTAATAAGCCGGCCAAGCCTGAATTACACCTCATAGTTTTCACTTAAGGTGAGACTACCCGTTTTTCAAAAAAACTGGCGAGAGAGAGAGAGACGTAACCACGCATAGGTTATAAATGTAGCTACTAATTTTGATTTACCGCTCTCTGTGTTACGTATTCATTCTGCTGCGCGCGCGCGTATGAAGTAACGCAGCTGTCTATACGCCGAGGCGAGGGAGAACGTCAAACGTTTATTTATAATGCACCAGTCACGCGAGGAATTCTCATTTACCCGGGAGTCTTGAAAATTTATCTTCGCCGATTTTTTTTTGCCCCTACCTCGTAATTCGCGCTATTCGAGATTCTTATCTATTGTTGCAGCACCACGACAATGACGACGACGGCTGCGTCCGAGAAAAGTATGCACGCGGAACTTGGAGAATTTTGAAATATGGAACCGTTAGCGCATGCGCGCGCTCTCGTTATTTTAGTTGTGCTTTCTGAAACGTTATAGCTCGCGCGGTACGCGCTTATGGGTGCAGCGGACTGAAATTTATTGCAAATTAGAAGAGATAGTTTTTGGATTAACATGTTCGTTAAAGATGTTCATTTGGAATATTAAGCTCGCTTCAACTATAATTATTATTTAAAATAATAATTAATACATCGTAATTTAAACCGTATGATAAAATCTAGAAATGTTATCTTTTTGAATCACAATTAATACCTCTTTTAAATCTACTTTTTAAAGGAAACTTATCACCCGATTTTTTACAACAAATGTAGAGTTTTGGAAAATTCTCCGTCTGATAAAAACAATCGACAAATCAATTAAAGACTCCACAAAGTCGTTGATCAACGAAAAAAGTACACAAAATAGAGATAGTCCAACCCTCTCGCAAAAATTCGCCCCTCCCGAGGAAAGGCAAATAAGCCAGAGAGTCCGCGCAGAACGCGAGAGCAAGAAAGGCCGATAAACGAGAGCGGAATTTATGCAGCGGCATTTATTCAAGGTGCAGCGTGTATATAGAAGCCGCTGCCGCCGTCTCGCTGCTCGCCGGTGAATTACTCCTCGCGCCCGGCCGCAAAGAGGTATAATTTAGCCTCTCGGCGCAGACACTGCGTCGTCGGGCGCATATCGAAACAGTGGGTGTCCGATATATATACGCACTCGCAAAGAGAAAGAGAGCCTCCTAGCTATAGCAGACAAGCAGGTGGGCAGCGCAGGGAATAGACAACGCTTTGGAATATCTTCCTCCAGAGGATGAGGGATGAGAGAGGCAGGGATGATCGGGTGCGTGGGTATATTTTCGCTAGTGCTGCCGTAGGTACAATCGTTCAATGCATGCGGTTAGATAGAGAGCTATTTCTGGAGAGACGAGAGAGAGAGCCGGACTAGTCGGCAAGAGGAGAGATTGTGAATGAATCTAATACTGGTGGGCAGGAGAATTTATGCGGCGCTGAAGCTACTCGCAACAAGTGAGCGAGATAGAACATGGAAAAGTCGATAAGGACGAATTGCGTTGGGGTAAGAAGGCACTTATCTGTATCTCGGGGAGAGATGTTTAAACAAATCGAGACTTTGTTCAACATTCGGAGTGCGGTTTGTGGAGGAACGGTTTCGTGTACTTGCCATTTGTAAAACAGCTAATCGAGTGATTTATTAATAATTTTATAAATTTTCTTGATTGTTAATAAATTAATAAGTCCTGCAAGAAATTGATAGACCATTCTCAATTTTGATAGCAAAATTTAAAAACCATTTATTAAATTTGTGTTTTATGTTCATCTATTCCATATGAAAATAGTAACAATTATTGCAGTAAATCAATCATTTAAATACTATAAAATCATTCAAAAAATTTATTACATTTATCAAATGAAACACTATTATAGAGCTATATGCATAACAAATAAACTAGATCAACCACACCCCACTCGCCATAAAACCAATCAATCCCATATCAACCACACCAGTCCCTCACCCAAATCAACAACTAATCGTTAAAAAAACAATCACGACAATCCGGACGTCGCCGGCGCCGTTTTTCCTAAGAGACCTGAAAATCGCCTGAATAACTATCGTCCCCATAAATCAGCGATAAATTCCCTCCTCTAGTCTAGCGAGGCGCGAAATATGTACATACGCGCGCATTCCACAGGTACGCACACCCATCTTCCCACAGTTTGTCGTTTTCATCGCGGCGCCTTCTGGTTTCGTGATGCCTACGCGCGCGATCGCGATTCGCCTCGTGTCGGGCTTCTCCGTCCCGTGGTTATAACTTTCCCTCCGCGAGGGGGCAAGATTCGCCGTCGACGCATAAATAAGTATAGGCGCGAAGAGATAAGAGCGAGGCTTTGTCGTGAGTCGAAATAAATTTCTGAGAGGAGACGTGTTGCCCGAGGATTTGTTTTGGCTGAGGAAAAAGTTCGACAATGTTGGCCTGCGTTTTTTGGTAAGAGAAAAAAGGGATAACGCTGGGGAGAGGATGTAGCTTTGGGAGAGAAATAAAGTGACGGATAAAATGCTTGTTTTATTGTTGAGAATGTCCGGGATGCGTATAAAACGATAATTTAAAGGAACCAGTTTACATTTAATTTTCAACTACCACTATTTCTTCTGCTCACATTTAATATTTGGTAAAAAGATAAATAGACTCTAGTAACTAAACACTTTAACAAAGAACACATAACTCCGGCCCTCAACAAGCTACATCTTATCATCCTAATAGCCTAACAAATTCACGCTCGCCACTCGGCCAAACCTAACGCGAATATCAATTCAAAGTGATGGCCGACGATTAGCCGAAACGCGCGGATGTGGGCAATTGAGAGGCGCGAGGCAATTCAGGAGGCCACGAGAGCAGCCCAAATTATTCGAAAAGGAACCGACCGGCGAGATTTACGAGCTACACGTCCCGGAGATACGAGAGCAGCCGGCTGTTGGCAAGGCGTCGACATTTTCATAAATAACCAAGCGCGCGCTTTTCGATTAGCGTGCGAAAATTGCCGACGTGCTAACGAACTCTGGCACGCTAGGCATAGGCTCTAGGCTCTTTCGCGCGCGGATCGTAAAAATAAATGAATCGTTTTACTACGAGCGGCTAGATGGGTCCATTTGCGCGCGGCTGGAATGCGGGCTTTGTGAGGGACCGTCTGGCTGATGATTTCATTGGGGAAATTTATGAAAAAGGGGAGTTCTGCAAGTTATGGAGCAAAAATAGATATAGCTTTAGAATTGAAGTAATTTTTAATTTCTTCAACTAACAGAATCCCGCGTCGCGTTTAACCGAAAATGACGAATGAGCTCGTATCCCATTACGAGAAAATGACGGATCTCCAGCTCGCGTCTCTCCTCTCCCATTACCAAACAATTAACCGTGTCAGCCAAGTCAAAGGCAATCCGAGGCGAGCGCGCCTCCGGGGCCGTCATCGAGAGCCTCTCGTTCTCGTGTACAAGTGACAGGGGAGAGGCTCCTTCTCGCGTCATTTGGCACGCGACTCTTCGAGGCCTGTGCTCGCAGCGGCGCCGTGCGTATATATATATGTTTGCGAGATGCAGGCGTGTATATGTGGAAAGCTCAGGCGCCTAAGTATGCGTGACGATGGTAGTATTAGAGGAAATTTGTGAGCTACGCTAATTTGGGTCTTTCTAGTTTTGTGGTGGTGTTGAGGAGTAGGAGAGGAGGAGGGTTACTGGGAAAATGGGATGTGCGAGGAGGTTTCGTTGCTTGGGTGGATATTGCGATTAGTGATTGTTTATTGCGATTGGAAGAAGATTGGTTTTTATTGGTAGGTAGTTAGTGAGAGTTTAAAAAGCTGTAATGGAATTACGTTTGACTTACGCGCACATCTGCGTTAAAAGGTTTGTTGCATAGGATACTCACCTAAAACAAAAAAGATAAAAGAATTAATTATACAGGTAGATAATTGGAGTCTTGATTTTTAAATTATTTGTTAAGTGTTAATGTTAAGTGTCCATTCAAGTGTATATGAATACAATAAATGCCTGTATGTTTTCCTGTATGTTGACCATTCAACTTTATCTTAACTGCCTTGGAATTAACACCAAAAACTCAATTTAGTACCGAAAACTACATCGACTAACCAGTCTAGGGCATTGATTCAACGACTTAATCAAATTCCAGAATTCAAATACTGTCGACCAAGTCGTTCCAAACAACTAGTCCAGTAAAAATAGGCCTGAAATGGAAATGCCTTGAAAAAGGCTGCATTTTGGATATATTGTTCTTTGACCCAT
>UELX01004866.1:0-15937 GCA_900480035.1 Eupelmus urozonus | reverse complement strand
TTTTCTTTTTTAAATGACTGATGATATAATTAATATTTAATTAATTTTTAAGGACACTTTAATAATTACATTTAATATTTTTTCTTATTAGCAATGAATCCATTCATTCCAGGCCTCAAGAAAAAATAATAAACTTTTCATAATGTAGAAGTATGTGTACTAATATGCTAATTAGTAGTGAAACTTTCAAATTCTTCTTTCATATCCCTACATTCATTGACATGTTTAAGAGTATACACGTCTAACCTAAAAAACGATCGATCAAGAGTAAATATTATTTCATTAAAATTTTTTAATTTAATTGTGTAATATTTTTAAAACAATTCTATTACTATTTATTTATTAAAAAATTTCCTTACCTAAGATTTTTTTAGCCGTTGACGTGTTATAACCTAAGAGTTTGCAGAAGAACTGAGAGTTCACTTTCTCCTTGCATGAAACGGTGAAACACAACTTTGCAGAACTAGTAGGTAGAAGAGAAATCTAAATCTACGTAACGTGCGAATATAAGAACGTAATGCGTCCTTGTTATGTAAAGATGATTAAAACATTTCGGCTGTTTATTAACTATAAAATTATATCTGAATTTCAAAATGGAATCAACGGCCTTGTCATATTTTATTTCGTAAATATTCAAAGTAATAAGTGCATTTTATTTATTTATATGGTCATTAGCATAAAAATAATTTTTATATTGTTAATTTTTTTAATATAAATATAAGAATCGAGAGAATCAAATTTGTAACTTTTTTCTAATGATATAACAGTGTTTTGTATTTTAAATTTTCAAAAACCGCGGGAAAACTACTATTGGTCATGATCGCATCAGCTAAAGTTTTTATTCACGCACACACACATATATATATATATATATATATATATATTGCGGTTTCTAAATTGTCAACATAATTTAGAAAAAATCCAATAATAATACCTATGTGAGCAGAGAAGATATTGTTTCTTATTTTACTTGGAGCCATTTATATACTTATATCTAATCTCCTCTCGTATAAACAATGAACGAAAACAATGATAAAGAAGATCGGAGCTGTTTTAAACACTTTTTTTTATTCAGCTTAAATATTAATGAAAGTTAAATTGACTAATATTCCTATTGTATATAAAGTTTAATTTTTTAAAATTCTTTTTCAATTGTTTTTTTCAAAAATAAGAAAAAATTAACTTGTTTGAATCAACCCCATGCTTAGGGTCGTAAAAAAATTGTAAATATTTATTTACAAAAATAAATTATTCGTTTTAAGATTTAATGTTTTAGATTAGACGTTTTATGTACAACAAAACTGTATTTATACATTCTTATTATTTATAAAAATAATAAATAATTATTATAATTACAGCCATAATTTTGATTTCTTGATTTAAAAGCTGTTTATGTTTTATATTTTAGGCTTTAAAGATTGATGCATATATTGTATATAAAATTAATTAACAAATAAACAATAACGGATTTTTGTAACTTACTGAAAAGAAATTTAAAATTCAAATAAATAAATTTTAATGTCATCAAAGATTGGAAAAAAGTTAATTACCAATAAACAGTTTTATTATAAAATCCTTTATTACTTGATCAAATAAAGTGAAAAAATATTTAAAGAAACGGAATGAAATGGTTACTTAGAATATGAAAAATGTATAATCAGTAGCTTAACTTAAAAAATATAATAAAAATGTATTTTATAAAGAAATGGTTTAATTTTAATCTACAAAAAATTACATTTATCAGCATTATTAAATTGAATTACATTGTATGAATATCATGGTTAAGCAATTTGAATAGAATATAAATTTATTTTATAAGAAAAACCATAACGAATATTACAAACTTATTTCTAAATATCTGTACAATATTAAATATTATATTATAATGTAATTACATTTTGCTTACAGTCTATTTTTATAAATTACATTATATCACATTCATTGTAGTTGGTGTAAATTTTTACCATCTTTTTATATTTCCTCGATCAGATGCATGTTGAATTATAAAATTCTGAAAAAAAAATTTATAATTATTTACAGTTAAATAATGAGTTTATTAAAAATTAGAGCAAAATAAAATTTTTTAATTATTTGAGCTCGATGAATTTATTGTTCGTGCGGTGATTGATTAACTGAAAGAAAGAAGACTATTGATCTCTGCAAACTATCCATTTATTAATTTTTGCCAACATTTTTGCCAACATAATATTTTAGCAAAAATTAATAAATAAATAGTTTGCAGAGATCAACAGCGTCTTCTTTCTTTCATTTAAAATTTTTTAAATTCAAAATTTTGAAAGATTATATTGAAAGATAATATTAAATCAAATTCAAACTTTATGTTTAAAAGAAAAAAGTTTTAGATAAATGCAAAACATTCGTGCCAATTATTTTACAATATTAATACATATATGACGCATTAAAAAATGTAATACTATTTAATTGTATTATATAAAATACTATCTCTAATGGATAGTTTCGTACAATCTATAAATATTAAATAATTATGTAAGATTTTAATTCTTATAATAAAACGAACATAAATTTTTCATTACTTGTTAATTTATTTTTTTTAATCATAAAACAGAACCTATATAAATATGTTTTCAAAGTAAAAAATTGTTTCTTAATATTCATATATTGATTTTAATATTTAAAATTTTATCCAAAGTTGTATTCAAGTATCTTTAGAATGTTTTGTCTTCATCCAAATGCCTCTTCATTACATTTAATATGGTCCCGGTATCCACTAATAATGAATTACAAACATTTTTATCAATTGAAACGACATATTATAAAAAAACTTACTTTAAGAGGTTTAATGGCGTTTGTCAATTGTAATCCTAAACTTCTTGCAAGGACAACTGGAGGTGCTGTTCCTTTATACAGTCTGTGAAGAGCATCTATAGCTAACATTGTTGGAATATTGTGCCACTGCCTCATACTTTCATATTTATGCAAATAAGTTGGATCTCCAAGCAAAGCTCCGTTATTGGCAGCCTCTGCAAGAATTTGAACTAATGCTGAAACATCTCCGAAACCTAAATTGACACCTTGACCAGCCAAAGGATGAACTCTGTGAGCTGCATCTCTGAAATTGAAGAAAAATTGGAATTTTAGATAATAATTCAACTATTATTCATTATTAAATTTTAAATGATTAAAATAGTAAAATCTATGATATTTTAATACTTTGTTCTATATTTAGTTTGTTCCTACCCGACTAATGCAACTCCCGTTTGTACATAATGAACAGCATGTCCAAATCCTAATGGGAATGCCGCTCTAGATCCTTCAACAATTCCTGAAATCGATGGTTGCAATTGTCTACAAACACCAGTTTGCAGCTGAAAGCTTTCGAGTAACTGTTGCAGTGCTTTCATTCCACCTTCTACAATGCCGTCTTTTGGGTATACTTTCCATAAAGCATCATTTAAACAATCAACGAATTCTTCTTCAGGAACTTTCAGTAAACGTTTAGCTTCTTCTGTTGTCATGGACCAGACGAGAGAACTTAGCGAATCTGTTAACTTTAAAAACATCAAAATGTTATTAAAAATGTACACTTAAACGATATACAATCAATAAAATTCTTATATGAGAGTATGTAAAGTAATTTTAAAATATATCTTGTTTTTAATAAATATCATTTAAACAATAATTTATACAGAATACTACTTCTATAATAATTTGTCCCACGTGATAATATTTGATAATTATTTGAATAGTAAATAGCCATAGACTATTGAAATCACATCAACAATTGATAGAAAAAATATAAATTTTTTTATTATTAGACGTGAAAATTAAAAAGTTTCTGTAAATATTTGATTTGTAATCATTAAAGTCTTGTTTAGATGATAAGCCTATAAAACGAAACTAATTTGTTTGTTAGAATTATTTCTGTTTATTGTTTAATGATTATATATGTATCTCTATCACTTAATTAAAGTATTGTAATACTATATGTTAAAAGTTATCATTACCGGTAAGAGTGCAACAGGACCAGTAGGTAAGAAACGCTGCCATGCAACAATGTTTTCAGTTGGCTGAAAAAAAGAATAATTATTTAAATTTATGAATTAATAAATTCATAGAATTTATGTAAACAGAATCAATGTAAACAAATATTATACAGTAAGAAAAAATCAACTTCAACATTTTCTTAAAAACTCAAGAAAGTTTTTTTAAATTGATTTAATTTATTTTATTAATGTTGAGAAAACAGTAAAAATAATATTATTTAACTTTCAGAGTGATTTTATTGTAATTAACATTAAAGTATTAGCATTAAAGTATTAGCATATTAAAGTATTAGAAAAAGTTCAGGTCTAGAGGTCATTTTGTTCCATCTTTAGGAGGATATTTTCAAATGTTGAAATGTAGAGAAAACTGGAATTTCAGACACTTCTGCTTTAAAAACAATTGAAAATATTGTTATTTTTAGCTTTATTTTAAAAAATTTTTTGAAATAAATATTATTCAAAGCTTTTTCATTCCATTTCGAAAAATTTTGAACAAATCTGTAGATACATCAGATTAAACTAGGGAAAAATGCTTTTATTTGTTTTTTTCCGATTTAAAATATTTTTCTTCTTTTAAAAGTTATAGCAACTGCGGGATCAAAATATAAAATATAGGTGAAATTGGAACTACAGTTTTTACAGGTACACTTTTGTTGCTTAATTTTGAACGAATATAGATCTGCAAAACTCAAATAAAAGCTCATTGCTTCTACTTGATTATTATGTATTCATATACAAATAAAAACCTCCTTTAGGCTAAATTTTAAGCTAGATACAAAGGGTTTGAAACTGAGTATTTATTTCCATATGAGTAGATACCTAAAATCTTTAACTTTTGTCCTCTGTTTTATAATAATCTAAAACTGTATTATTCAGGTTCCTGAGCTGTTACTCATTTCAATTAAGGCTTTAACTATTACTTTCGTAAAGTACAATGTGCACTTACATTTTGACGTCGATCAAAAAATCGCCCGTTATGGTTGTTCCCAAATTTTGTAAGCTTTTAACGAAAAAGTGACACATGGCTTAAAAATGATCAAACAGCTTAATAAAGTAAAGCATATTTACTGGGGTAAGCTTAAACTGTTGTTTTTATCATATATGAATCATACTAACAAAATTTGAGAACGATTAAAAGTAGTTTTCTTTTATGACGTAATGAATGAATTTTTGATCCACACCAAAATTTAAGTGCATTTTGTACAACACGAATAAAAATGCGAAACGAATAGTTTAATTTTTGTGCATGTCAACTCAGAAAACTGAATTATAAATCTTTGAATTGTTTTAAAATAAAGGGACTTAAAAGTTAAAGATTTTAACTATTTAATCTTAAAATAAAGTAATATACCTTTAAAATACAGCTGAAAATAAGAATAAGTTAAATTGTTTAGAGCCTTAAGGTCTGAAATTTTGGTATTCTCTATATTAGGACACGTGAGTACGTACTCTAAAGTAAAAAAAAAAAAAAAAAATAAGCAAAATCCCATGATTTTGGCTGAGATCTGGTACTCTTTCCTAGTGAGTCTAAAAACTTTTAGTTATAATAAAATTAGTTCATACTTTTAAGTAATTTTAGCCTTCTTTTTAAAAAAATAACGAATGAAATGTTAATAGTAGATTACTACATATAAAGTCAAAGCAAAACTATATACCTCGGATAATTTGATGGTAGCAACGATTCCCATTTGGTCGTAATCCCAGTCGACATATTGTACGCCCATCGCCTGCCGCACCCGCGACTTTTGACCATCAGCACCGATCTAAAAAAATGAAAAAAAATGAAAAAGCCACTTAGAGTACGCATGCCAGAAACAAATTATAAAACATCTATAAGAAAGTGTGAAATGCGTTAAATAAGCATACAATAAAAAGCGCATCGCGCTTTAATATCAGTGCCATTGTCTCTTATGCAAATTCATCAAAGCATCGTCAACGGCATCGCGTATTATAAATAAGTACCGCCAGACTCGTACGGGGAAGTGGCTGCGCAGGCCGAGGATTTCACGCATTCTCGGGAGTATATAGGCAGGATTTACGATAATGCGCGCCGGAAAGTGCGACAGAGAAAGAGAGAGGAGAAGGGAGAAGGAGGAAAAGCGAGAGAACGATATCGCATAGACAGCACACAGTCGCGGCAAAGATCCGGAAATAACTTTTCAGTTCGAATTCAAAGTTTGCTGGGCGTTCCTGAAAAGACTCTCTCCGCCCGCCGCGAGATATCTCTCTTTTATAAATTCGCGCTCCCTTCGAATCTCGAGCCGCTCGCGCGCGGCGGAGTTATTTTTTTTTTCAATTCCACAGCGACGTGTTTACGAGCGCGCCGCAGCGCGATTTCGAGTTTCGCGCCCTTGGAGCTTGCGGAAAGCTCGTATAAAAGGCATTTCAACGCGAGTGCGCGGTGATTAAAAAAACATTTTTTCCTCCGGATAATTTGGAACGCGATTAAGTACCGAAAGGATGTCTCTATCGGCGAGGCGATACGAGCCGAACGAACGAATCGTTAAATAGTGCCTTGGGAGCTCGACGAGTGAGTTGTGTGTTTCAGTGATTTGTTTGAAAGCTGCGCTCAGCTTCTCTCTCGCTCCACGCAGCGGGGATGCAACTCGACACCACAACGAATTCATTATAATTTGCTTTCTCTCTTCATTTTTTTTTCGAATTAGTCTATAATGTTAGAGTTCGGCGAGAAGAGGGCACGATGCGTGCCGAAAAGCAAATGAAAGGCCTAAAAATACTTGGCCGATCTCGCGTGTTTTATAAACATCCGAGAGAACAGCAGGCGCGAGCTTTTCAAGTGTGTATAGCGCGCACTGAGGGATATATAATTTTAGAGAAGTGTATTAAGCAGCGAGGGTGGATGTTGCCGTAAAGAAACAAGAGGGCATGGCTAAATATTGAGCGCATTAAATAATTTAGCGCGCGCGGCTGCAGCGGTTGAGTCAGAATAGCGCGCTAATTATTTTACGAGAGTTTACCGGCTCTGATTCAACAATTGCGAGTATAGAGAGGTAGAGTTTCGGCTCGCTGTTTTCCGGGTGCCGAGCCAAGGAGGAAATAAAACGATGTCGAACAGAGGTAAAGCGACTTTCCTGGATAAACTGGCGACGAGGGGCAAGACCGTCCTTCAGCAATCGAGAGCCAACGAGGACAAAGAGCAGCCGCCTACCATTCTCATAGATGACGTAAATTCAGATTTATATTTTTTACTTTTTTATTATAGGCTGACTCTGTGTATACTCTGTTTTGATGGGCGTGTCAAAATTTTTGACGATTAATTAGATTTTTAAAATGCTTAGGAGTTTTAATAAAGTTAGTTACTTGCGAGAATATTGTTATGCTTCTTAAAGACTAATTTTGTATAATAGTGAAAAATGTTAAGTGATATATTTGGTAAAACATCAAGTTTTGATAATTTGAATTTATTGATGGTAAGCGACATTTCGTTGGCAAGTTTGCTAATATTATTAAGCTTATTTTTGAATTTTGAATACGCTTACACATGTTGATTTTACAAATAAATCGGTAACATTAGAAATAACTGAAAGCGGGTTAAAGAATAATGAAAATTTTAAAATAAACTTGCAATGAGGTTGGCGAACTTGCCAAAGAAACGTTTTATATCAATAACATCAATTCTTTTATTTTGTCATCCGAAATTCTTGAGCCTCCTACTCGATTTCACAACAGTACTTTTCAATGAAATGTAGAACGAGTTATTAATTATTTTGAAAATAAACTTTGTATCTGACAAGTGGAAATTGGCCTGTTTTGACGAGGAGTTAAACAATTGTAGAAATGTTTATCCTTCTAATCTTTTTTTATCACGAAGCTATTTATCCCTGATAGCATAAAACGTTTAAAAACCAGTATAAAGATTAAAATGCCTTTAAGATGTTTTTAAGACGTTTCGTATTATTAGGATAAAATTGATTCATTTTTTTTTAAATTTTTACAATACAACAGTAATCGAATAAATAACGATTAAAAATCAGTAAAATGACTACTTTGAATATACAAGCAATAAATTACAACCCAAAACAAAAATTTCGCACAGGACGAGGAGAACATATGGATGGACAATATGGACTCGGACAGCATATCCTCGGAGGGTAGCTCCGGAACCGGGGCGTGCTTCAGACACAAGCCGATTTCTCATCAGCCACTCTGGGACAAAGAGGACATTGTGTTATCACTGACGAATCTACCAGCGGGGGAGGCAGCTCTGACGGTGCTGCCCACCCTCGGCTGCGACGCTCTCGAGGCGATCCTCGAGGAAATTAAGGGGAAGATTATTTCACAGTCTGAGGACCTGTCTGTGCTTATACCGAGATTCGCTAATGGGTGCGCGGTCATTTTTTAAAATTATATAACAAGTCGAGAGCTGGATTTTTTGCTATATTATTTAATGGCTGTTTAAGAAACTTAAATATTTACAAATGAATGTTATATTCCAGGTGCATAAGAAAGGCCTCGCTAATAGCCGAAAACGAAGCGGCGCTATCTTCAACACCAGCCGATCTCATAGCCAAGTGGCCGAACACTTGCCTCCTGGTGGCCTGCTGGCTGGGGCACTTCGAGCTCGTCAAAGTGCTCTTGGATAAGGGAGCTCAAGTCAGTTACCGCGACTCTGACGGAAGGTACCCAACTACTCCACCTGCCTCCCATCAAACCCAGCACTTCAACTTACGAAAACGATCTTTCCAATTTCAGAACGGCTCTACACCTTGCAGCGAGCATCGGCTCCGTTAAAATAACGGAAGAGCTGCTGAAGCACGGAGCTGATCCTGGAGATTGGGACTTTAATCGCAAGTGCACACCACTTCATTGCGCTGCCGCGGCTGGTGATGTGGCGACGGTTCAGTGCCTCGTTAAAGCAGGGGCTGATATAAATGCTGGCCTGTCCGGTAAAAGTCCGCTTCATTATGCCGTTCAGAATAACGCTGAGAACTGCGTCGCGGCTTTACTGCAAGCCGGCGCCTCGCCGAACAATCCTCAGGTCTCGACTTTATTATAAACTTTAAAAGTCAAATCAAATTTTTTTCTCATCGGTAACCGTAAACGGATGCAACAAGCTAATTTTAAAATAACTCGTTATTAACGATAAAATTATTAATCGAAATTACAAGCTAAAACCGGAAGCTTTAATAAAAGCCAGCACAGTTTCAAAAATTAGATCTTAAATATTGAAATTCGTACTCAACAATAAAAATACAAATATGAACGCAGGTATACACGGAAACGCCACTGCACGTAGCAGCCAGCCTAGGCTCCGTCGAATGCGTCAAACTACTCCTCAGCCACGGAGCCGACGTTCGAGTCCAGTTCGGCAGCGCGCGATCCACACCCCTACATCTAGCTTCAGAAGAAGGCAGCCCGGAATGCACTAAGCTCTTGCTCGAGGCCGGAGCTCTGCCGGACGCGAAAAATTCGCGAGGCCAGACTGCCCTGCACCTCGCAGCGCTAGCCCAGTCCAGCGAGACTCTCGAGATTCTGATAGCCGCGGGGGCGTCCGTCAACGCCGAAGACGACAACGGCAGGACTCCGCTGCACGCGGCGGTAGCCAAAGCCGTCAGGGGAAGCGAGCTCGTTCGGACTTTGATACAAGTTAGTATACGCTTGAGCTTTGGTGAATAGGAAGATTGTAAGAGTATCGAGCTGAGCGAATTACTTATTTTTCCAGGCAGGCGCGCTGGTCAATAAACCTGACAAGTTTGGCTACACGACTTTGCACATCGCTGCTTTGAACGAGAGCTCGCCGATTGTCATATTGTTATTGACTAAAGGGGCGGACGTTACGGCAAGGACCAAGGGTGGCATATCGGCGCTGAGCTTCATAATTCGGAGAACGCCTGACGTACTGCCTCGATTCGTTTCGAGGCTCGATCAAGCCATTTCGTTGCACGATCATGAGCTAGGGGACGTCGACTGTGAACTTAGATTGGACTTTAGACCGTTGGTTCCTGGAGGCAGAGGCGAGAGCGACTTGATGCTTTGCCTCGTCGAAGTTGGCCAAAGGCACATTTTGAAGCATCCGCTCTGCGAAAGCTTTCTGTATCTCAAGTGGTTGAAGATTCGCAAGTTTTTTCTCTTCAGCTTGATATTCCACTCGGTATTCGTTGCTATCTTCACTGGCTACATTGCAGTCACTTTCTTGTGGAGTCTGCCAAAACTCAGCAGCATCCTTTTTTGGTTTGTTTTAATCTTTACCCTGATACTTGCTTCTAAAGAAATATTTCAAGTTGCACACGGTATTTGGGTGTATGCAAAAGGATGGGAAAATGCACTTCAATGGAGCGTCATTCTGTGCTCTGGAATGGTTCTTATAAGACCAGTTGAAGATTGGCAGCATCACATAGCTGCCCTTGGCATTTTACTTGTATGGGTTGAATTAATGATGGTTGTTGGAAGATTTCCAATGTTTGGACTTTATGTCCAGATGTTCACGCAAGTCGCGATAAACTTTTTCAAATTTTTAGGTGCCTACTTGTGCCTTATTATTGGTTTTTCACTAGGGTTTAGTGTTTTGCATAAAAACTACAAATCTTTTGAGAATCCATTAGTAGGATTATTGAAAACCATTATAATGTTATCTGGAGAACTGGATTTTGAAGATGTATTTTTTGATGATAAAGCTCCACTTTTATATGCTGGTACAGCACATTTAATGTTATTAGCTTTTGTAATATTGGTCACTGTTATTTTGGCAAATTTGATGATGGGTTTGGCAGTATCAGATATTCAAGAACTTCGTCAAAGTGCTGGTCTAGATAGACTAACAAGAAGAGCAGAATTAGTAGCTCATTTAGAAAGCTTATTGTTTTCAAAGCTACTTGATTATGCACCAAGAAAAATCGTCAAAGCTTGTAGAAGTAGTGCCTTATTATTACATTTACCTCATCATTGTGCGATTCATATTCGACCTAATGATCCTAGAGAAAAAAGATTACCTAGAGATTTAATCAAATCAATTTACCGCCTTGTAAGTGAAAGAAAAACAAAAAATAAAACTTATGGAAATTCTTCAATTCGCAGTTTGAATGGAAATGGATCAAACAGACTTAGTAGATTATATAGCAATTCGTCATTCAATGAAAATAATCATCAACTTGGTGATTTAGCAATGGAATTAAAAAAATGTTCCCTTGTTATTGGATCAAGACTAGATGCATTAACACTGAAAGTGGAAACTATTGCAAAAGAAATAGACCTATCTGTTCAATCTCAAGAAAATAATAACTAATAATGAAATTAGTTAAAAAAGTGCCAAACATAATTAACTATTAGGCAAAGTTTTAGTGTCATATTTTTTGACAAAATTAATTTTTTATACAAAATTACTTTTGTACTAAAAAATTTCTATTTTTATATTTTTAATAAGATCAGGCATTAACTTACCAATAGTTTAGCTTTAAAAGTTTCTCCACTTTGTAAATGTACACTTGAATCAACTCCAAGTGTATCTGACAAAATAATATCCTCTACTTTTGCATTATGAATGACTTTTACTGATTGTTTCTCTGATACTTGAGTATCTACTGCATGTAAAAGTAAATCATTTTCAACAATGTATGCTAACTCTTCTGACAGATGATCCTCATTGAATGTTATTATGGCATCGGAACAAGCATCCCACACCTATAAAACGAAATTGTAAACAAAATGGTATGAATTTGAAATTTTAAAATCAAAACAATGTGAATATATCATTCTTGTTAATACATTTTTATATAATTATTGAATAAACAAATTTTATCTTTATAAAATTTTATTATTTTAAAAAATGTTAGAAATCTATTTATTTATGTTCAATATTAACTGGAAATAAAACTAAATGCAAAGAAATAAAAATTAAAAAAAAATACTAAAAATAATTATTTGTTTCTTTAAATCTATTAAAATATTAAGTTAATACTGTAGTAGTATTTGACATTTCAATCACAAGACAATGGTAATAATTTTTTTTCTTACATGAATTTATCTTTAAAATATAAATTTAATAAATCATTACCTGCATTTTTCGAACTGGAGTAACTCGTACTGCTTCTATATGTTTCCATGCTCCAATACTTGAAAGTAATACTCTTGTATGTTTATTTAAAGCAACTACTCTATTTGAATACTGTTCTTTTGGTTCATATTTATGTTTGTTTCCTCCTTCGAGTAAAAGGATTCTTTTAGATTCGAGTCGTCGGTTATTAGCTGAAAAAATGAAAAATCTAATGAGCACTTAATTATTGTCTTTTTTATGCCAAGTGTAGAAAAATTTTATATAATACCGTCATATAAGTTGCAATAGAGGAGAAAAGAATTAAAAGAAATTTCAAATTGTGTAAATAGTAAAATAAATATCAGAATTCAAGAGTCGTGTATATGAACAAAAATAATCCCGAGTAGCATACACATGTGTATATATATATATAGAACAATCCTAACCTAAAGCGCAGGCTAGAGTCGTGCCGACCATGCCGCCTCCGGCGATGACGATATCGTACGCTTCATCGTTCGTGCAGTCGCTGTGACTGTTCCTCGTTGTCTGAGCTGCCCCGGAGAAGAGGATACCCTTGCACTGCCTCGCGAAGAAGCCCAAAGCACCGCGGGACAGCTGACTTGCCTCCACTATTGCAGCCATTTTTCTCTTGACTGAACCGCAGTCGGTCACTTGCAGACGACTCTTTCTATACGTGTATTATGTAGCTATTTCTCAAGCTCGCGTAATAAAAACAATCTCCGTTCTGCTCTGCGCTCGTATTCGTATATAGTATCTGGATCGGAGCCATATTTTTTTTATCGGTCAAAAAAAATTGCCACAATCTGGCCAAATTATTTTTAGAGATTATTTTTAGAGGCAAGTTCCAACCTCATTGTTTCTCTTTTGTTTATTTTGAATTCATATATATATATAGATGTGGATTTGGAACGTTTGTTCCTTTAAAGTATGCACAGTAGATAGATAGCTTTTCTTTTAAATTTTAGGTAATAATGGTTGATTTGATACATGCACACTGGTTTCCCTTGGCATCGCAAGGCAATATTTATTCATTAGCCACTTTGAGATCCCCAAAAGGATCTAATAAAATACTTGTTTCATCACTGAAACGAAAAATTTACTCATTCGAATATCATGAACACTCAAAGTGGCGCTTAAAGCCTCTGGTTAAAGAACTTGTTTTTACTTATATACCAAGTAAGAATTGCAAATTTTACTTGTTAAATTCTTAATAGTACAAATAATGCTTATTGATATTTTAGATGGAGCCGAAATCATTGCCATAGATGCCTATAATAAATCAAATACAGGAGATGAATTTGTTATTGGGATTACTATCATGAAACCAAGCGGAGAATCTACTATTGAAAGATATTTAAATATTTACACTGAAGGTGTTGGAGAAGGAGAGGACAGTAATTCACTTGAAGCAATTGCTCAAAATTGTTTAATGGTTGAATTATCATATACGCCTTATTTACTATATCACACAATACTTCCTCAATCACCTGATAATGAAGTAAATAACATATTCTTTAATATTTTTTCCTCAATAAAAATACTTGCATTAAAAATTTATTTAAATATTTCTTTAGATTGTTTGGCTAATATCTGGAAATGATAATAAAATTCATATGATTAGAGAAGATAAACAAAACCACAGTTATACAGAATCCCAATTGGAAAAGTATTTTCCAGAATTAGACCAGTTAAAGGCTATTGCTTTGTGGATTGACATTTATTATTATGAAGACTTTAAATGGTGAATTAAACTATTTGCATGTACATTTTTATTATTAATAAATAAGCTATAATAATAAACCAATAATGTTTTAGGAGACTTACTGCTGTTTCTTGTGAATGTGGTTTATTCAAATTGGCTAAAGTAAATGTAGAAACACTACAAATAACTCAAAATTGGACTTTAAGATATGATAATCCTGTTTGTAGCATAAGAATATTTCCTGATCAAAATATCATTAAAAGACCTAGTTTTCTTGATATTCAAGAAGGTAATTTTTGTTAAAAAAATTTTAAAAAGTAATTTAACTTATTAAAATGTTACTATTTATTATAATATATTATTCTTTTTATTTTTAGACAGTAGAAATGAAATCAAATTAAATGTTCTTCTAAATACTGGATATATAGCTGTTATATTTCAGTAAGTATTTTAAACAAGATTACTTTTCTTATAAGTTATAAACTTATATTTACAATATTATTTGTAGGGATGTTCTAAATCAAGACATGAATTCTGATATAATGTTAAGTGGAAATGATTTAACAACAGATTGCATTCTGTGTTCCTGCATTGCAGATATAAATATGGATGGCCAAAATGAAATTCTTTTAGGAACTTATAAACAAGAAGTTTTAATTTTTGCTCCAATAAATAATAGCTGGAAATTGATTGATAAAAAATTATTTGATGCTCCTGTTCACTCAATGAGCTACATAGATTTAGCTGGTGATGGAGTAAAGGTATTAGTTGTTCTTACACAACGTAGTGTTCATATAATGCAGGTATTTACCTTGATTATAATAAAAAGTCCAATTTTTTGTTTAAATTATTTTAAAAATAACTACTGATAAATAATATAAATTTTATAGCATGATCCTAAAGAAACAATAAAAAAGTGGCAAGAAAAATTTTCAAAATTAACATCATTAATCAATATATCTGATTAGATTTTAAAGATGATTGATAAAAAAAAAAAAACTGCAGACTGTGATGATTTGTACAAATTGTTATATTATATTATATTATATTATACATTTTAAATAAAGTTTATTATATATATTTGTAAACAACATCTTCTTTTTTTTCTGTCGATTGTATTTCTAGCTTAACAGGACAGTGTAAATAATAACTAAGAAGTTCTTCCGTATAACCAGTCAAAAAATAAATTTTCCTCTGATCAATTGCTCGCCGAATAATACCTGCAATTCTGACCATATTATGGTGGCGTTTAATAATAATTTCAGTAAGAAACAGACCGTGCCATGTTCCTGTCATAAATTTTCTTATAAACATGTCTTCTATAGCACTTTCCATAGGTCTATTGCCATCAACAATATTAGCTGTAAGATAAATGAATTTTTAAATTCTTAAATAATTAATAACTTCAAATTAATAAAAAATTGAGCTTATACATGTGTTCCAGGAATTCCATGACTTTTTATGTGCTATCTCACATGGCTGATACGCCATTTCGTATGTTAATGGCTTGTTTTTCTTTAATGATACTCTGTATCGGCCAGATTGAACTCTGCTCATTGCTGCACTTGTATGAATGCATTTTTGTAATGTTGATTTTTGTATGAAATGAAATATCTGAAATTAAAAGTAAAAATTTTTCAATAAATTAATAAAAATGCATGTATACTTAAATTTTTTAAATTTGAAAAATTTGTAATAAATATTGGATTTCATTATTAAATATTGGCTAAATATTTTATTCAAAAAACTTTATTAACAAAGAGGTTATAATATAAAAATATAAAAAGAAATGGGTAATATTAAGACTTACGCTATTTAGATTTGTCACCAGAGCCATTGTTATACCGAAAGTTTCTTACACTTATTTGTTTAATAAATCAACAAATTCTTTTTATTAAACTGTAAAATAAAATAAATATTATGTTGGAGCATTCATGACTTTTGGGTACGTTTGCACTGACGGATTTGTTGTGTTCTCTATATACATGTAGTAGAGGTCTACAATCGAAGATTTTATTTTCATGTGAGCGACGTTACGTATTTGATATATATATATATAGGACATTACAGGTATAGTATACTAAAATATAGATATATCATACAACAGAAATATGTATATATATACCCAGATAACAGCGCGTGCCGAGCAATTTGTGACCGTCACGCGTGCTCTGGATGTGCCGTCAATTTGCAATCACT